>CAUYQG010110635.1:0-92982 GCA_963574415.1 Tarsius wallacei | reverse complement strand
GCCGGGCTTGGTGGCTCAGCCTGTAATCCCGCGCCTTGGGAGGCTGAGGTGAGTGGATTGCCTGAGCCCGCGGGTTCGAGACCCGCCTGGGCAGGTGAAACCTCATCTCTACAATAAAACAAAAAAATTAGCTGGGCGTGGTAGCGCACGCCTGTAGTTCTGGCTACTCGGAAGGCTGAGGTGGAAGGATCGCCGGAGCCCAGCAGGTCGAGGCTGTGGTGGCCAGAAGCAGCCACTGCACTCCAGTCTGGGTGACGGAGTGAGACGCCAACCCAAAAAAAAAAAAAATCTCATGACTGGGAGAAACAATCACATTTCAATAATCAGCCTGAATGAGAAAGGACTAAATATACCACTGAAAAGATACAGAATGGAGGACTGGATAAGAAATCGTGACCCAATTGTTTGCTGCATCCAGGAGACTTACTGCACTACAAGGGACGAACACAGGCTCAAAGTTAAAGAATGGAAAATTAGTTTTCAGACAAATGGATCACAAAAGAAGACAGGAGTTGCGATTTTAATATCAGACAAAACAATCTTTAGCTATCAAAAATTTTAAAAGATGCAAAAAAGGACACTACATATTGATAAAAGTTTCAATTAATCAACAAGAAATATCCATCCTAAGCACATATGCACCCAACACAGGAGCTCCAGCATTTATAAAGCAATTACTATGTAAACTAAAAAAAGATATTGACTAACACTATTTATCAGAGAACTTGAATACTCCACTAAAAGTCCTAGATACATCATTGAGACAATGAATCAACAGGGAAATCCAGAACCTAAACTTGACACTCGACCAAATGAACTTAATAGATACCTACAGATTATTACACCCAACAACCACAGAATATACATTCTACTCATCACCACATGAAACATACTCCAAGATCAATCACCTCCTTGGCCATAAATCAAGAATAAACAAATTTCATAAGGTAGAAATCTTGCCATGCACATTCTAAGACCACAGTGGAATAAAAATAAATATCAACACCAACAACATTTCCCCAAAGCCCACAAAGACATGGGCACTAAACAGCATGATGCTGAACAATTACTGGGTCAACACTGAAATCAAAGTCAAAATTAAAAGATTCCTGGAAACAAATGAAGATGAAGAAACATCTACTAAAACCTCTGGGATGCCATGAAATCAGTTCTAAGAGGAGAATTTATATCTCTACAAGCACACATCAAGAAAACAGAAAGATCACAAGTGGAGAGGCTAACAAATCACCTAAGGGACCTGGAAAGACAAGACCACCAAAACCCCAACATTAGCAGGAGAATTCAAATCACCAAAATAAGAGCCCAACTACAGGACAAAGAAGACAAAAATATCATAGAAAACATCAACAAAACAATAATCTGGTTCTTTGAAAGAATTAGCAAGATGGATGGACTCCTAGCCAGAATGACCAAGAAAGAGAGAGAAAAAGTCTATATGAACACTCAGAAATACAAAAGATGAAATCACACAGACCCCGAAAAAACACAAAGGATTATCAGAGATTGTTATGTACACCTATATGGAAAGAAACTTGATAACCTAAATGAAGTAGAGGACTCTCTGACATCACACAACCTCCACAGGTTGAAACAAGAAGACATTGAGACACTAAATAGACCAATAACAACCTATGAAATTGACTCTGTCATACAAAAACTACCTACAAAAAAGCCCTGGACCAGATGGTTTTCAAAAAAATTCTATAAAACATACAAGGAGGAGCTGATACCAATCATACTGAAAGTATTCCAGGCAATTGAGAAAGATGGAATTGCTCCCAAATCATTGTACGAAGCTAACATCACACTGATACCCAAACCGGGTAAAGATCCAACAAAATAAAGAGAACTACAGGCCAATATCCCTTAAGAACATAGATGCAAAAATCCTCAACAAGATTCTAGCAAATTAGATCCAAAAACACATCTCAAAAATCATCCACCATGAGTAGTAGGTTTCATCCCCAGGATACAGGGCTGGTTCAACATTCGCAAGATCATAAATGTAATTAAGTACATCAACAGATGTAAAAACAAGAACCACATGATTATCTCATTAGATGCAGAAAAAGATGTTGATAAAATCTAGCATCCCTTCTTGATAAAAACGCTCAAACACCTAGGTATAGAATGAGCATACCTCAAAATAGTTAAGTGCCATCTATGATAAACCCACAGCTAACATATTGCCAAATGGACAGAAACTGGAATCATTTCCTCTGAAATATGTAACAAGACAAGACTGCCCATTCTTAGCACTCTTGTTCAACATTGTGTTGGAAGTTCTACCTCGGGCAATTAGACAAAAGAAGAAAATCAGAGCTATCCAAATAGAAAAGAGGAAGTCAAGTTTTCCCTCTTTGCTTATGATATGATCCTATACCTTGAAAATCCAAGAGAATCTGTCAAAAACCTGCTTGCACTGATAAAGGACTTTGCAAAGTCTCAGGGGACAAAATAAATGTGCAAAAGACAGTTGCATTCCTACACACCAACAACAAGCAGACAAAGACCCAAATAAAAAGCACAATCCCATTTACAATACCCTCCCCCCAAAAGAAAGTAAATACCTTGGCATCTTCCTAACCAGAGAAATGAAAGACCTTTACAATGAGAACTACAAGACACTGCTCAAGATATCCAAGAAGACACAAACAAATGGAAAAATATCCCATGCTCATGGATAGGTAAACTCAACATTGTTGAAATGTACCTTCCACCAAAGGCAATCTACAGATTCAATGCAATACCCATTAAGTTACCAATGTCATTCTTCTCTGACTTGGAAATGACAATACAGGAATTCATATGGAAATATAAATGACCATGAATAACCAAAACAATTCTTAGCAAAAGAAACAAAGCAGAAGGTATCACACTTCCAGACTTCAAACTTTACTATAAGGCTACAGAAATCATAACAGCCTGGTATTGATACAAGAACAGGCATATAAACCAATGGAACAGGATAGAGATTCCAGAAGCAAAAACCTCAACTTCTCAACTAACTCATCTTTGACAAAACCTTCAACAACAACCACTGGGGAGAGGAGAACCTATTCAGAAAATGGAGCTGGGAAAACTGGCTGAACACATGCAAAAGATTGAAACAGGATCCCTATCTCTCACCATACACAAAAATTAACCCTAAATGGAAAAAAGACCTTAACATAAAACCTTAAACTATAAGAATCTTAGAAAACGCAGGAGACACTCTTATGGAAGTTGGAACTGTCAACCAATTCCTATTCAGAACCCTAAATGCCCATACCTTAAGAGATAAGATAGACAAGTGGGACCTCATCAAACTAATGTGCTTCTGCAATGCAAAAGAGACCATCAAGAGAGCAGGGAGACAGCCCACAGAATGGGAAAAAATATTTGTCAACTGTATATCTGACAAGGCATAACATCTAGGATCTACAAGGAACTCAAACCCTACAAAAGGAAAAAAAAAACAACAGCCCCATTAAAAAGTGGGCAAAAGACATGAATAGACATTTCTCAAAAGAAGATATACGGGCAACCAACAGGCACATGAAAAAGTGCCCAGTCTCACTCATCATCAGATAAATGCAAATCAAAACCACATTGAGATTCCACTTATCCCCAGTAGGAATGTCCATCATTAATAAACAAGCAGCAACAGATGCTGGCAAGGTTGCGGAGAAAAAGGAATACTTCTACACTGCTGGTGGGAATGCAAACTAGTGCAACCTCTTTGAAAGACAGTATGGCAGTTTCTGAAAAACTAGAAATTGACCTTCCATATGATCCAGCAATTCCCCTATTGTTATTATACCTGGAATAACTCAAATCATCCTACAAAAAAAGATACCCACACACGTATGTTTGTTGCAGCTCTATTCACAATAGCAAAAACATGGAACCAACCATGTTGCCCATCAAAGCTGTACTAGATTAAAAAACCGTGATACATATACACAATGGAATATTATGCAGCCATAAAGAAGGACAAACATATGGGCTTTGCAGCAACTTAGACTGATTTCTCTGATCTATCACAGAAACAAAGAACTGAGTGCCATATGTTCTCACTTCTAAGTTGACCTTGAACAATTATAAAAATATAAGAAAGCGATTGGCAGTAGTGGGAAACTGTCAGGGAATTAGGGGTGGGATTGGCAGTTGTGGGAAACTGCTAGGGGAGGGAGGGGCATACCTCTGCATAATCAGCGTTTGTATACCTAACTCTGAATTGTACCCCACATCTTTATAGTAAAAATAAATAAATTCATTTAAAAAATATTTTGCATATAAATGTGTTTATTTTGCCATAAGAGTTAGCTAACAGTTGAGTTGGATATAGAATTCTAGCCTGGAAATATTTTTATCAGAATTTTGATAGCTATTATTTTTTATATTTTAAATTCTGAAGTTGAATCTGTATTCCTGGCGTGTATGATATTGATGTTTCTTGAAGTGGGTCTTACTCAGTAATTCTTTTTTACTTGAAGATTTATGCCTTCAATTTCAAAAATCTTTTCTTGTATAATTTGATAATTTCTTTTCCTTCTTTTTTCTCTTATCAAAAAATTTTATATATATATATTGGCTTTCTTGGATTGAGTGTGAATTTCTTAACCATTTTTTCTTATTTTAAAACTTTTGGTATATATTTTCCTTTTTACAAGATTTCTCTTATTTTATTTTTCAAATCTTCCATTGGTATTTTTTCTCATGTATTCTAAAATTCCTAGATTCATGTTTTTGTTCTTTGGTTTTTGTTTTTCCCTAGAATTCTGCTATAGTTTTGAAAATGAACTTCATATCTCAGTGATAATATATAGTGTTATTATATTTTATTTTTAAAATATTTACTTATACCTCCATGCCCTTCATATTTTTTTTCTACTTGATATCTGTTTTGTTTCTGTATCTTATGTAGGAAGCTTCCTTCAAATAGTTGGTGATTTTTGTCTTTCTACCTATATTTTAGTGTAAAGTAGTAAAAAGTGGATGGTTACCCTGAATATAGATGCAGTGTGTTGTCTTTTGTCTTTTACCTAAAAGTGAGGCTCATGGACCAGTAGAAATGCAGCTACTAGAAATGCAGAATCTCAGACCATTTCTCAGACTTAGTTAAGTAGACTACGCATCTTAGCAAGACCTCAGGTGATCCATGTACACATTAAAGTTTGAGAGGGACTGTTGAGTTGACTTTATTATGGTGATCATAAAAGCGAGAGTGTAATTAGTTTCACCTTATTTATCAATTTCTGTAGGCATTCCTCCCCTAGTTTCACAAGAAAACCCTCTTATTTTGGAGGGTGAAGACCGTAATGGCAGGTAGTGCTTTCTGGTCTCTCTATTGTGGAAGTAACAATAGCAGCAGACTCTAAAGATCTACGGTGCTCTGTTTTTAATTGATACCCCTGTTTTTAGATCCATATAATTCCTAAATTTTGTAGATATGTGTGTTTCTTGAGTTATTCAAGGCAAATTGCCTTGCTTGTTTTTGCTTGGCTTTCTAAAGGCACTTTGATTTTAACTTCTTCCTTCCATACTATTAAATCAATTATGATTCTCCCTTCTGTCACATTGTCTGTACCCCAGTTCTTTTTCTTCAATGTAATAAAGTCATCGCAAATCTTATTTTCTGTCATTTAGTAGAGTATTTGAAAAGAGAACACATAAACACCAGTGGTCAATGAGGGAGGTAATTTTGAAGCAGTGTAGAAGTGGATGTAGGAAGACCGAATAAAAGAGAAGGTTGCCTGAGGGATCCAGAGAGCATTGTTGACTGGAATATGAGAATAAAGAAGTCACTGAAAATGGGCTGCTAAAGTTAAATCACCTTCTCTGCTACTTTTGCCTGCTTTGGTCCTAAGACTGGATGTTAATCTTTGCATAAAGGCAGAATCTTTGTTAGCTTAAAAGAAGAAATTTTGTATTAATCCAGGTCACCTTCCCCCTAACTGCTCAAAGTAGATGTCTTCATTGTCACTATATGTCCTAAATGCTCTTTGACTTTGTGTATTCTAAGGAGGTAGCTGGATTCCTCTTTAATTAGGCAACCCTGAGATGGCCACATCAGACCCAGTTATCCCAGGGGAACTAATAGTGCTAGACGGTTTAAAGCAGGGAAAGTGTTATAGTATCCTCAGATGAGCTTAATGACAAATGTGGTGAATGAGATTTAGAACAGCTTCTGAGAAAAAAAGAGTTCTGGATCAAATCTATTAAAGGCCTTTAACATTGAAAAAAAAACCACCAAGTTTAAATCCATTATACATACCAGAATAAGCATATTAGATTTTGGAATAAAGATAGCAAGTCCAAACAATTCTGATTTTTTTTCTGCTGTTAAATTCCTTGATGCCATAAGCAAATATTAAATAACAATACATTTTTTTCTAACTTGACTGATCCCAAACAGGTATTTTTATTTGACTGATAGTTAATGATTATTCTGGCATGTGTTCTATAACTAAATAATTTGGGAAGTGTTGTATTTTATCAAAAAAGTCCATAATGCATGCAATACATTAAAGATTTGACAATTAATTGGAGAGAAAAATGTATAATTTTAACAAATGTTTCCAAATCTTATTAGACCATAGAACCCATTTTCGACAGAATGCCTATTAATATTTTGTTAGATTAATGATCTGTAGAAGACACTTGGAGATAAAGGTTTAGAAGACTAAAGTTGAACAAGGCAGCCATCTGACTCATATAAACCACTCCATGTTCAACATTATGCAGAAATAGACATGATGGCACCAAAGATTAATGTTTCAGAACATTTGTTCTTTTAATATGGAACATAAATCTTGACCATCTAAATATAATTCTTGCCTTTACCAGATAAAATACTTTCTGTACTTCATGGTAGTGTAAAGTTACTGGTTCTATTTTAATTGCCACTTGATACCATCTCAGAAGCAGCTGGTTATGTTTTGACAGTGGCAGAATTGACAGAAGTTGTGATGTATATATGTAATATAATTTGTAATCCTCTGAAGTTTTGATTAATGTTAGAAAAACTGTCATGTACTTCAATAAATGACAAATCACTCAATAGATTTGTACTGATTTGATTTAAAAAGATAGATTTAAATTGTGTGTAAATTGAAAGGCAAACAAAAAATTAGAACTTTTTAATTGTTTAGTAAGGTCTTTGCAAATTATGACTTTAGATTAAGCTCATCAAGACCCAATGTACCTACTGCATACACTAACATTTATCTCTGAGGCACTCAATAAATATAATGATCAACAAGAGCAATGTCAGCTTGAAGAATAAACTTTATTGCATTCTGCAGTAATCACATAATAATAACAGGGAATTTGGAGACGACAGCATTGAATAACTCTGATGGGCATATATTTTTAGGTGGTTTTTTGTAGTATAATTTTTGAATCTTTGTTGACCTATTACACTAGTTTTATTTCTCCTTGTTACCAATTGTGTGAATAAAAAGAAGTCTGACTGAGATTTGGGTAAGACCTATGACCATAAAACAAATCTCAGTTAACTTACCCAAATCAATATTATAATATCATTAATTAACAATGAATAACCAAGTGAGTTACTGAGCTACAATATATGGTTTCATAGTGCATATGGTACAGATGTTCTTAGTATTTCTTATTCTTTCCTAGTGAACCAAATGTACACTAGGAAATCTAAATTCACTGTGTTCTCTATAGTCAGTGGAATTCTACATTAATGATTATAAAAATAATATTAATATGAATAATAGTTTACTGTTATTATTTACTATGTATGATGATTTGAGTTAACTAGGTTTAGGCTTCTTTTTTTTGTTTTAGAACAGTTTTAGGTTCACAGCAAAATTGAGCAGAAGGTAGAGATTTCTCACTTACCTTCTGTCTTCATACATACATAGCCCGCCGCCCCCCCAACCTATGATTAGTATCCCCTACTAGGGTGGTATATTTGTCACAATTGATGAACCTACATGGATATATCATTATCACTGAAGGGTATATACTATTTTAGGGCTCAATTTTGGTGTTGTGGATTGGACAAACATGTCATGACATGTTTCTACTATGGAATATCCTACAGAGTGTTCTCACTGTACTACAAGTCCTCTGTGTTCCTCCTATTCATCCTTCTCCACTCCTCCCCATTCTTGGCAACCATTGATCTTTTTAAAAAAAATGTATTCATTTGTTTCAGTTGACTGATCTTTTTACTATTCCCATAGTTTTGCCTTTTCCAGAATGTCATATATTTGGAATCACGCATTATGTAGTCTTTTCAGATTAGATATTTTCACCTAGTAATTTAAGTTTTCTTCATATCTTTTCATGGCTTGATAGTTTACTTGTTTAGTGATGAATAATACTCCATTGTCTGAATGTATCACAGTTTATCCACTCACCTACTGAAAAACACCTTAGTTACTCCTAAGTTTTTGCAATTATGGATAAAGCATCTATAAACATCTGTTTGCAAGTGTTTGTGTGGATATTTTCAACTCCATTGGGAAAACACTAAGGCATGTGATTTCCACATCCTATTGTAAGAATATGATTAGTTTTACAATAAACTGTTGAATTGTCTTTCCCCGTGGATATATCATTTTACATTCCCAGCAGGATTAAATGGGAATTTCTGTTGCTTCACATCCTTGTCAGCATTTGGTGTTGTCAGTGTTCTGGATATCGGGCATTTTAATAGGTGTGAAGAGGGACTTCATTGCTGTTTTACTTTGCATTTCTCCAACAGCATGTGATGTGGAACAAGTTTTAAATGCCTATTTGCCATCTGTATATCTTCTTTGATATAGGTGCCTGTTAAAGTCTTTGGACAATATTTCAAAAAGTTATAGGTTAGCTCATTTGAATGCTCAGAGTTTTAAGAATGAAAACTACTCAAATGATGTTATTATTGTATAATTTATCTTTTGCTTAGTGATGTGAGTCCACCCATTTTTAAAAATTTTCCAAAAAGTCATATCTTAAAACATTGCCTAAAAACTTTCTTCTCTTAATCACACACTAGTCAGTATTAAGCCTTCAGAGGTTGCTGGTGCTGTGATAATTTATTGAAATGGTCTAAAAAATAGAAAAGTATTTTTTTGTTTCAATGACATTTCTTTAATTCAATTCTACCATGAAAAAAGATTCCTCATATTGAGATAGGTAGAAAAAAATATTAAAAACATTTCATTGAACCTGCTAAGTATTAACTAAAACATTTTTTGAACACATGGCGTAATGTTTTTGTTTTTGTTTTGGAGTTGGAGTCTCACTCCATAGCCCAGGCTGGAGTGCAGTAGCATACTCACGGCCACCCAAGCAACGATCTGCTGGACTCAGGCAATCCTTCCGCCTCAGTCTTCCAAATAGGTGGAACTACCTATTTGGTATGTACTACCACCCCTGACTAATTTTTTGATTTATTGTAGAGACGATGCCTCACCATGTTGTCTAGGCAGGTCATTAACTGGCAGGCTCAGGCAATCCTTTCGCTTCAGCCTCCCAAAGTGCTGGAATGACAGACTTGAGTCACCATGTCCGACCATGTTTTGTTTTTTAGCATACAGGAAAAAAATTGACTGAATATAAGATATAGGAAAAAAAATCAGGTTTCATATTATGCAGTCTTTCCCAATAAAAGCTTGTTTTCCTAGAAACAAATGTTTTACAAGTTAAGATATTATTCACGCTTTTGAAGATATCAAACATTGTATGCACTAGAGTTTCTAACACCAATGCATAATACCAGGTAAATTCTCAATAAGTATTAATAGATAATATTATTTTTCAGAAAATGTATAATTTCAAGTGACTTTAAATGTACTGTCCTACTAAAGATAAATATTACTGTGTTCTCAAACCAAACATCCATTACCTGTTTCAGATAGTTCTCTTAGTAAGAAAAGATATCTTCACCTATGATCTTCACATCTCATGTTATTATTTTACATATCATCAGTTAAGTGGACCCTGTCTAAACCATTCTTTCTTTACAGATAATTCTTAATGTAGCACATCCGACCTTCTAGTCTCCTGTAGGATCACCATTAACATATCTCCTTAAGACAGTACTTAAGCCTTGCCCGAGTTTTTCTTAGTCTTATAGAAAATTATCTCTCACTTGACAGACCTGCACAACTATCTCATTCTCTAATTCAAAGCCTTGTTTTTCTTACCTGCATCTCTTCCTCACTTGCCACAACTTCCAAAACAATTGATGATTGCTTCTACATTTATTCTTGTAATAAAGAGGTGGACTCCACTTTTAATGGTTGGCCATCATTCTTACCTGCTGCCCCACATTGGGTAACCCAGCTAAGGGTGTTTATCCGTTCAGGTTAGCTGCAACCTCCCCAGCAAACCCTCACCCTGCATGTAGTATCATCTCCAGTCATGCCACCATCCCTTAGACACTATAAGGATCCCAATTTACTCTCTCTGCTCTGCTCTTGCATTACACCTTTCACAACCTGAGCCCTTCACCTTGGAAAAACTTTTTCTGGTTTACTCTGTGAGTAATAAACTTTATTTCATATTCATTGGTACCTACATGTCATTTGTCCTTGCATCTGTTATAAATTGCTGGAGGGATTTTAAGCAGGAGAAACTAGTCTTCCAAATAAAACAATTCTTATACATCTATTTATGCCAATAACTCTCATCCTTGTCATCCGTACTTTTTATTTAAAATATTAAACTCATGCCTTATTATTAAAATCATGCCTTCTTTTATTTATGTCAAATGTAGATATTTAGATATGTAAATATTTATCTAACATATACAGGGTATGATTATATATATAATAAATGTACTCATCTACATAAGTTTTCTCATCTTTGAGTGAAAATTATCAGGATGCCAAGACTATCTACTATGTTCCTATGTGATTAGCATATTCAATTAGATGTTTAATATATCCTATTTAATTTGTACATACAAAGACTTAATTAAAATGGAAATAAAGATCATAGCAACAATATGCTTCTTTACAATCTAAATACTATTATTGTGTATTGATTATCCAGTAGGATTTCTTGGTAATATAATATTTATTTTTGTTCAGTTTGTTTTGTATCATTTCTTTTTTCTCTTTTTTTTTCTTTTAAAGATGTGGGGTACAATTCAGGGTTAGGTATACAAATGGTAACTATACAGTTAAAGTTTGGGCCTCCCTTTGGTCCCCACTTTGCCTGGTTTGAGATTAGGTACCCTTATTGATATTGTTCCCACCCCCTCTCCTGGCAGTATTCTGCTACTGCCAATCCCTTTCTTGTAGTAGTATGGTAAATGTGCAGACTCCACTTATGAGTGAGAACATGTGGTACTCAGTTCTTTGTTTCTGTGATAGATCACTAAGTATTATAGACTCTAAATCTACCCAAGTTGCTGCAAAGTCCATATAGTTGTCCTTCATGGCTGCATAATATTCCATCATGTATATATACCACATTTTTAAAATCCAGTCCAGTTTCCATATTTTTGCTATTGTAAATAGTGCTGCAATAAACACTGTCTTTATTGTAGAATGCAATAGAATGACACGTAACTTTTTTGTAGAATGATTTGAGTTCCTCCAGGCATATTACCAGTAGGGGGATAGCTGAGTCATATGGAAGGTCAATTTCTAGTTATTTTAGAAATCACCAGTGTTTTCCATAGAGGCTGAACTGGTTTGCCATTCCACCAGCAGTGTAGACACGCTGCCTTTTTTTCTGCCTCCTCACCAGCATCTGTTGTTTGCTTTATTAATGATGGCCATTCTTACTGGGGTTACGTGGTATCTAAATGTTGTTTTGATTTGCAGTTCTCTGATGATTAGTGAGGCTGAGCACTTTTTCACATGTCTGTTAGCTGCCTGTATTTCTTCTTTTGAGAAGTGCCTATTTTTGTCTTTTGCCCACTTTTTAATGGGGATGTTTGCTTTTTCCTTTCAGCATGTTTTAGTTCCTTGTAGATCCTGGATGTTAGGTCTTTATCAAATATCTAGTTGGCAGATTTTTTTTCCATTCTGTGGGTTGTCTCCCAACTCTCTTGATGGTTTCTTTTGCTTTAGAGAAGCTTTTCATTTGAATGAGATTCCACTTGTCTATCTTATCTCTTATGGCATGGACATCAGGGATTTTGATCAGGAATTGGTTGCCCACTCTGATTTCCATATGAATGTCTCCTGTGTTTTCTAAGATTCTTATAGTTTGAGGTTTTATATTTGGGTCTTGATTCATTTAGAGTTGATTTTTATGTATGATAATAGATAGCAGTACTATAATTCTTCTGCATTTGGTCAGTCAATTTTCCCAGCACCATTTACTGAAATAGGTTCTCTTCTCCCCAGTGGTTGCTGTTGGAGGTTTTGTCAAAGATGAGTTGGTTTAGAAATTGAAGTTTTGCTTCCTGAATCTCTATCCTGTTAATTTGGTCTATATGAATGCTCTTGAATCAATACCAGGCTGTTTTGACTATTGTGGCCTTATAGTAAACTTTAAATTCTGGAAGTGTGATACTTTCAACTTTGTATCTTTTGCTGGGGATTGTGTTGGTTATTCATGGTTTTTTATGTTTCCCTATGAATTTCTGTATTGCCATTTCCAGTTCTCAGAAGAATAAGGTTGATAATTTAATGAGTATTGCAATAAATCTATCAATTGCCTTGGGTAGGATGGACATCTTAACAATGCTGATTCTTTCTATCCATGAGCATGGAATATTTTTTCCATTTGTTTATGTCTCCTTTGATTTTTTTGAGCAGTGTTTTGTAGTTTTTGTTGTAAAGGTCTTTCACTTCTATGATAGGAAGATGGCAAGGTATTTCCTTGTGTGTGTGTGTGTGTTTGTGTGTGTGTGTGTGTGTGTGTGTGGCTATTATGAATGGGATTGTGCTTTTTATTTGGTTCTCTGCCTGTTTGTTTCTGGTGTATAAGAATGCAGCTGTCTTTTGCACATTTATTTTGTACCCTGAGACTTTATCAAGTCCTTTATCAATGTAAAGTGATTTTAGATTCACTTGGATTCTCAAGGTATAGGATCATATCGTCAGCAAAGAGGAATAACTTAACTTCCTCTTTTCCTATTTGGATACCCCTGATTTCCTTCTCTTGTCTAATTGCTCTAGCTAGGAATTCCAACACAATGTTGAACAGGAGGGGTGAAAGTGAACAGCCTTGTCTTGTTCCGGTTTTCAGGGGATATGCTTCCTGTTTCTGTCCATTTAGCAATATGCTGACTATGGGTTTCTCATAGATGGCTTTTACTATTTTGAGGTATGTTCCCTCTTTGTAGAGGTGTTGAAGGGTTATCAAGAAGGGATGCTGGATTTTATCAAAAGCTCTTTCTGCACGGAATGATATAATCATATGATTCTTGTTTTTATATCTGCTCATGTATTTAATTACATTTATGGTATTGCAGATGTTGAACCAGCCCTGCATCCCAGGGATGAAATGTAATTGGTAATGGTGGATGATTTTTGAGATGTGTTGTTGGATCTAATTTGCTAGAATTTTTTTGAGAATTTTTGCATCTATGTCCATCATGAATATTGGCCTGTAGTTCTCTTTCTTTATTGTATCTTTACCTGGTTTAGGTATCAGTGTGATGTTAGTTTCATAAAATTATTTGGGAGAGTTTCATCTTTGTCAGATGCCTGGAATACTTTCAGTAGGATTGGTATCACGTCCTCTTTGTATGTTTTGTAAAATTCCACTGGAAAACTGTCTAGCCCAGGGTTTCTTTCTTTTTTTTTTTTCTTTTATAGGTAGTTTTCTTAAGATGAAGTCAATTTCCTGGGTTGTTATTGGTCTATTTACTGTCTCAGTATCTTCTTGTTTCAACCTTGGGAGGTTATGTGATGTCAGAAAGTCCTTCATTTCATTTAGATTATCAAGTTTGTTTCCATGCAGGTGTGGATAATAATCTGATAATATTTTGTATTTTTTCAGGGTCAGTTGTGATTTGCTCTTTTGCATTTCTGATTATGTTTGTTTGGGCTTTTTCTCTCTTCTGCTTGGTCATTCTGGCAAGGGTCCAGCAATCTTGTTTATACCTTCAAAGAAGCAGCATTTTGTTTTGTTGATTTTTCTATGATATTATTGTCGTCTATTTCCCATATTTGGGCTTTTACTTTAGTGATCTGGATTCTTCTGCTAAAGTTAGGGTTTTGGTAGTCTTGTCTTTCCAGCTCCCTTAGGTGATTTGTTAGGCTTGTATCATCTCATGGTAAACACATATGCTTCAAGGTCTAATCCTTGAAGGTTATTATTTTTAACTCCCTCTCCTAAATTTGTTCTCCTGATGTATTAATCTAGTGATGTATTTGTTGTGCATAGCTCTTGTATTGATTAGCAGTCAATTCTTTAACTTTACAACAAAGTTTTCTAACCTCAGCTTTTTATACTGAGGTTATGAGTTAATGTAAATTACAAACTATTTCCTGTGAAAAATATCATTTTGTTGTTAGAATTTATGCCAGTCACACAGTTTTGCAAATGTGTGGGATAGATCAGAAAACACTTGGATTATTTCTCAAAAATTTTTCAAAGACCAAGCAATAGAGTACTACATAACCAAATAAAAATGTAAACATGCAGTGGGAGAAAGGTATAAACACATTAAGAATATTCAAAGATGTGTAATTTAACATTTAATTTTATGTGACAAATGTAGCAGTTGTCCAACTTACTTTCATTTAGGGATCACAAAATAATTTTTCTTTTGGTAACAATTTTTCCAGTATTTTTCCATTTACGCCTCCTATCAAAGGCACTACACTAACACAACATCCAACTCAAATGGCATTCAAATGACCATAGCAGTACTAAAAACACTCTAGAGCCAGGAGAGAAAAGTTGAAAATGGTGTTGGGTGCCATGATCTTGCAATCCTTGTCTTTCCTGAATCTTGTTTTATAGCATTAAGAGTTTTTTTCTAGTAATTTTTATTTTTATTTGACTTTAGTGGAACTCTTTCTCAATAAAACAATGACCATATGACTAAATAGTTACCTCAGAAACTTGTGTGCTATTTTCTGTTCTCAGCATACTTAACGATAATTTTTAAATGCAAATAAAAGTTAGCTCCAGGCAAAAAAAATAAAATTTTAATCTAACAAAATACACATCTTATGGATTTTAAATGTGTTAAAATATTTAACAACTACTAAATTAGCTGAAATAAGTAGTTCAACCCTGCAAGGGAAGAACCTTAAAATGACTTATTGAATCATAATTTTAGTGAATGTGCAAACAAGAGATACAATTGGTAAATTCCTTAAAAGAGACTAATATTTATCTTAATTTACTAGACAAAAATGAGAATTTTATATAACCCCTAACTTTGTGGAAAAAGTAGACAGCAAAGACATTTGATTAGACAAGAAGGCATTTTAGAAACATGTTAAGCATGACTTGTGCCTTTTAGTGATTCTCTAGCCTTTCATGACAATCTAAGAAGGGAACAATGTAGTACACTCTGATGGCTTCCTTTTCTCTGGATGGATCCCATACATAGGAGAACTTTCGAATCTTAACTGCCTTTGAACTGAACTCTGCCCTCTGTAATCCACTTTCTTAAAAACTGTTTTAAATCAAGCCAATCAGAGAACTTACCCAACAAATTTTAAAATAAAAAATGTAATATAATGAAATTTGTTGGAATAGAAGTAGCTTAACGGACAGTTTCTAGAGATAAAACCTGTGTATTCCTTTTATTAAAGTCCCTAGAAATTTTCTGATTCAATCTTTCCCTTGGTCTAATTGTGTATTTCTTTTATTTCTGTTCTCTACTCTAGCTACTTTTAAAATAAATCACTTTGTTGTTGCGTCTGTTAATTTGTCTGGGATTGATTTCTGTTGCTCATCAATAAAATTAAAGCTTAAGTTACACAGTTTTTTGTACCACAGAGTAAAATTTAGGCAACAGATCTTTAAGGGCATGTAGAGTATTCAGAAGTGAATGTCTGGACTAGAAAGATTGACATGTATTAAGTCTTTTCCTTATTTCAGGATGGCATGTAGCCTATGGTACCTAGGTTCAAAATAAGTTAATAAAGTTGTCTCCTGTAATCCATTGACCAGAATTTTGCAGAAGTGAAAACTCTGAGGAACTGGACAAATGATACTGTAGAAAAATTTAAAGCAAAATTTTAAAAGTCAGAGCAACAGAAATATACATTTTTTCTGACAGTATTAAATAATATATAAGAGACTCAAATCCATCCATGTCCATTCTGACTATGATGTCATAAAATAAAATCCAAAATTTTGAGGATTGCAAAAAATCAGTCTACTCTATCTAAATAGATTTTTGTGGTGTTATAGTTTCTATCATTGTTGTCTGGAAGGGCAATGTGCAGAACACTGAGTAGGACAACTTAATTACCTACTTTAACTAGAAGAGGTGGACCAGCCAGTAGTTAACAGTATAGTTGAATGGTCAGGGCTTGAGGACTAAGTTGGAGGGTTAATGACAATGTGGAGAAAGACTGTGTGAACAGACCTTCAGAGTAGTCCATGAGCTTGAATATATCTTTGTGAATGCTAACCAAAGGAACCCCTCAACAAGAGACAAGTCTTAAGAATTAAAAGGGGAGAGATGGTCCATTTTGTGTTTATTGGTTACCTTTTTTTTTCCCATTCAGGCCATGCCATGCCAAAGGAAGTTGCCATGATGGTAGAGAAGTTAACTATTCTCAGGCACAATGACAGATTTCCTTCACAATACCGTCATTACTGATTCTATCATTAATTACTGCAGGAACCCTGTTTAACAGCTGAAGTTACATAATTTTAGCAATTCAACCATTCTTTGGACTCCTTTATGGTCCCATGCATTATGATAAGTTACATATTACCTGGTGACAGATTGATTCTACTAGGTCCTTTCCATCATGAAGTGAGTAGTAAATTGTATCCTGTTTAAACACTTATTCTGAATTTACTTCTGGCTGTCATTTGTGGACTTACTGATTTTGCATTCATCATATATTTCCACACAATAGTGCATGGAAATAACCAACACACTTAATGGAGAAATTAGTAAGTTAGAAAATCACTATTTAGCCAGGCATAGTGGCTCATGCCTGTAGTTCCAGCTACTTGGAAGGCTGAGACAGAGGATTGCCTGAGCCCAGCAGGTTGAGGCTGGGGTGGCCGTGAGCATGCCACTGCCCTCTAGCCTGGGTGACAGAGTGAGACTCCAACTCAAAAAAAAGAAAAAAAATCACTGTTGTTTTCATGTATTCCAATATCTGGAAGCATTGGAAAAATGGTATGCCCTATTGAAATCTTACCAAGGGCTTCAGGTAGAAGATGAAATTTATGAGCTTAGGAGTTATATTGCAAAATGTTTTTTTTTTTTTTTTGAGTTGGAGTCTCACTCTGTTGCCCAGACTGGAGTGCAGTGGCCGCTCCCGGCCACCGCAGCCTCGACCTGCTGGGCTCCGGCGATCCTTCCACCTCAGCCTTCCGAGTAGCTGGAACTACAGGCGCGCGCTACCATGCCCGGCTAATTTTTGGATTTATTGTAGAGATGAGGTCTCGCTTGCCCAGGGGGGTCTCGAACCCGCGGGCTCAGGCAATCCACTCACCTCAGCCTCCCAAAGGCACGGGATTACAGGCTAAGCCACCGAGCCCGGCTAGTTATTTTCTAGTTTAAGTTTCTGGTGAGTTTTGTCCTAGTTTTCTGTTCAATTATCTATGAAGTTTTTTTTTTAAACTGTATTGATTTTAGTTTATACTTTTATTCTTTCAGTGTGGTAGCTTACTGTTTCTGACTTCTCTCTTTCTTTGTAGGGTCCCATTCTTGCCTTCTGATACCTTTTCCTTTCTTTATCTCTTTGAACGTGGAAAAAATATTTATTTTGTGAAATAACACTGGCTATGAATATAAAATCATTGGAGCTGGGCGACGGGACCTCCTAATTTTCCCCGTTACATATGTTTGACGTTTTTCAGTAAAAAGTTTTAATGGTAATACAGCTATTCATTTAAAACATCCTTTAACTTATTCTCTTCTTTTCCCCAGTTCTTGGGGTGCCGATGTCACACTTGTGGCATTTGCTAACTCTCCCTGAGATACACTTCCCTGAATCCTTTGTAATTGTCCACCGAGAATGTTTCTTTGGCAAGTGCCGCCTTCTGCAGGACCCATGGTTGATCTGGACTTTGGAAATGACACATCGTAAGGCTTTCTGTTTGCCTCTGCCTGGCCCAGTGAGATTCACTATTTATCTTTTGGGGCTCCTGCCTCATGTACAGTGAAAATTTGGGCTGAGTACGCATGCATGGCATAATCCCAGGGCTCTAATTTCCACCAGGTAATTCCTTTCCAGTCATGACCTTGGTGAATTGCAAGCTTCTTAGGGCTTACCCGTCAATGGTCACAATTTATTTAGTTCTTCCTCTCAGCTCTGTAGGACTTTAAGCAGGCAGCTTCACGCAGGTAGACAGGTAGTAATCCATTTTCCCCCAGTTGTGGTCTGTTCCTCCTGTTCCCACTGTCATCTCAGACATCAGAGCCCTGACCACACTCCATTGAGGCCTATCTGGTTGGAACTCTCCTTCTCTTACCAACTCCTGAATTTAAGTTTCTTATTTCTGGCACCTGGGACATTTTTTGCTTATTTTCAAACACATATAGAGACCAAGAGAGTTATCTGAAAATATTTTATGAGAATTCCATGTTTTGGGCCAGAAAATGGGGAGTGGGCTTTGCAGTCAGCTCAGGTCTGGGCTTGGTGCAATGTCATTTTCTTTCCCAGAGCTCTGACTTTCTTGCGTGAAACTTGCCCCTTTTTAAAGCAAGTTGGAGTGATTATCTATACCTTGCAATCAAAAAGGCCCTAACTAGACCAGACATGTCATGGTCAGGGAAAGATGCAATGAAAGAGGGTAGTGATGAGTAGCTTTATCTGTGGGAGCCCAGCCAAAGTTTTAAGCCGGGTGAGATGGGAGTGTTTGTGTGTGAGAAAGGCAGTGAATGCAGAGTTTTAAAGGAAAAAACAAAAACAAAAAAACTCTGTCTGTGGGTGGGAACTGGAAAGGGAGGCAGAAAGACTCATTACATGTTCATTGAAATAATCCAGGTGAGAGGTGATGAAGTCATTACAAAAGCAGTGGAAATGTGAGTATTTAGGGGAAAAAAGATGAAAATTTGTATCTTCTCTATCTATATTAGCCATTTTCAATGTGTTCTCTCATTTAATGTTTGTAACACTCCCGAGAGTTCTATACTTCATTATTATCTCCATTTTACAAATAAGAAATTAGAATTCCTTGTAGATCCTAGATGTTAGGCCTTTGTCAGATATACAGTTAGCAAATATTTTTTCCCATTCTGTGGGCTGTCTCCCTGCTCTCTTGATGGTTTCTTTTGCTTTGCAGAAGTTTGATGAGGTCCCACTTGTCTATCTTATTTCTTAAGGTATTGGCCTTTAGGGTTCTGAATAGGAATTGGTTCCCAGTTCCAATTTCCATTTGGAATATTATGCAGCCATAAAGAGGGCCAAATACAAGAACTTTGCAGTAACTTGAATGGGTTTGGAGTCGATCATACTCAGTGATATATCACAGAAACAAAAAACAGTGTTCCATATATTCTCACTCATAAGCAGACCTTGAACAATTATAATAACACTATAAGAAAGTGATTGGCATTAGTGGAAAACTGTCGGGGGTGGGTGGGATTGGCAGCTGAGAGAAACTGCTAGGGGAGGGAGGGGCATACCTCATCAACAAGGGTACCTGCAAGATCAAAATTTATATACCTAACCCTGAATTGTACCCCACATCTTTATAATAAAATTAAAAAAAAAAGAAATTAGAAGCTCAGAGAGAGTAAGTAAATTGATTCAAGTCATATAACTAGGACATGGTTGCATCAAATTTTGAACATAGGTCTCTGATACCAAAGCTCATCCGCGTTCTTCTCTGCAATTAATAGCAATTGGCGATAACTTGCATGTGGAAGATAAAGAGGAGGGAAGAGGAGAGAAGGACTCTTGAGATTACTAGATTGGCTAACCATCCATTGAAGATGCTACTAGCTGAGAGAAGGGATACAGGAGGCAGAGTGTGCCTGGGAAGGAAGGAAATGAGTCTATTTTTGCAGTGTCTGGAAGTCACCCAGGTACAGATTCCCAGTGAATATTCAGACATATAAGCCGAGGACAGCACTCAGCTGGAGATAGACATATGAAGTCATTGGCTTATTGCTCTTGGTTGTAGAAACAACAGGAGAGGGACAGACATTTCAGTGAGTCTGTGAAGTGAGAAGAGAGCCCAGAATGTACTATGGAGACATTAATACCTAAGGATGGGATGCAGAAAGAACCAGGTAAGGAGTTGAGAAGAGAGGTGAGAAAGGTAGGCAGGGAATTGGTAGGGAGTGGAATCTCAAAAACTAAAAGAAGAGATTTTTAAAAAAGTTTTTGATACCAACAAACGCCAAAGAGATAAGATATAGACTGGAAAGAAGACATCGGATCTGCTGGTTAGGAGATCATCCATGACCTTTTTGAGGACAGAGAAAAGGAGTGATTAATTCTAGCTTGGGGCAGGCTAGAGAAAAGCTTCAGTGAAGAGTTGACCTTTGAGTTGGACCATATGGCATCAGTGGGATTGTGCCAGGTGAGAAGAAGATAAAAGGCATCTCAGGCAGAGGGAGCAACATGAGGGGAAAACGAAAGCCTAAACCACCTCTTATCAACAAGGGTACCTGAACGAAATATTTTTGTATGCCTAACCCCTAACTGTACCCCACAATAACATAATAAAATAAAATAAAAAAATTAAAAAAAAAAAAAAAAGAGATCTCTTGGAATTCCATTCGAGCACTTTGGATTTTCACAAGCAGCATTAAGTTGGCAACATGAGTCTATTAGGCCATGTTTTGTTTTCTACGTGTTGGAGAATCTTATGGTTTCTCTTTCCACTGTAGACATAATAATTGAGATTGAGAAATACGATTGGTGCCCTCCAAAGAGACACATGGTTCAATCCTTTATGAAAACAGAGCTCTAACAAAACAGGATAAGTGGGGAGAAACTAAAAATACATCTCTTAGAACACGTGGTGATTTGGAAGGGTAATAAATGCTAGCTATTGTAACAAATGGCCCCTCATCTCTCAGAGGCTTCATACAATTCAAGTTTAGTTCTTACTCACACAGAATTTGACAGGATCCAGCAGCTCTTCTGGGCATCTCTCCTCCATGGAGTGATTCAGAGATCTGTGCTCCTTCCCTATGTGTCTTGCAGTGTTGTACTCCTTTGCTCCAGACATGGGAACAGGGAAACAGATCATACCAGATACTGAGTCACTCAGGCTGGAGGTGACATCTCACTGCTGTTCATATTCCTTATACCATATTCAGTCAAACGGCCTACTTAACTGCAAAGGAGACTGGAAAACATGGATGAGCACTTTGATATCAGTGAGCACCAATGGTTTATGCCACTGATTATTTGATTTTTAAAATACTGATTATTAAAATAATTTTTACTTCTCTTGGAAAATGTTAATGGATTTAGGCATTGTCCATCTTTACATTTTTGAAGGTAAACTTGGTCCTCTGACTCAGGGCCTAATATCTCAGTCTGTTATTAAAGACAGATTTTCATATTGTTAGAACTCTGCCCTTAGATGGTGAGCAACTTGAGTACAAGGTTAAAAACCATAGAATTTTGTTTCTAGTTGTTTGCCAAAGTGGACTGAATTATCAGGTAAATTCCAAGTGGATTCGAGGTGAATCAGTTGTCGTAGTTGGCATTTGTGGAGCATGTCACAATGAAGGGTAAGCTTTCCAGGTAAGATCACATCCACCCCATGGGCTGAGCATGAAGGAGAATGGATTCCATGTCATTATGGTGCATATCAAGACCTTATTTTTGTGTATCAAACCAAGGGCATCTTATTTTTTGTGAAAAATATCATCAAAATATTAACAGCCATTTTAAGAAAAAATTATACATCATTCCTTTTCTATTTTCCTATGTTTCCTTCTAGTTTGTTTTAATATGTGTGTAAGATGTTCATCTAGTGGCACTCATCCCACGTTTCTTTTATTCTAACATTTGCTTGTGTCACTCTATCTGCCTCTCCAGCTCCATCTGTGCATTCCCCTTTTGCTCATGCCGCTCTGCTCACACTGAACCACCTAGTTTCTGACTCTTTCCCACCTCAAGATGTTTGTAGTTGATGTCCTCCAGGTTAATCTTTCCTGGCTCTTCGCAATTACTGGTTCATTTTCAGTGTCAGGTCTTGGTTCAAATGTCACCCACCAAGAGAGAATTTTCCTGGGCACCCCATGTACAGCACCCCCTCCCATTCTTCTCTATCACGTCACATTACATCACCATACTTATTTGCGTCATAGCATTTCCCACAACCTATATATTTCTTTTATTTTTTATGTAGGCTTTTGTTTAACTACTTCGATGGAACATAAGCTTCCATAATGGACATTATTATACACATAAACTTTCCACTTCTTTGAATTGTTCCTGTGTATTCTTTCCCTGAATAAATTCTCAGGAGTGAGAATTAAACATTGAGAATTAAACATCGTGAACGTTCTTACGGTTCTTAAAATGTGGTAGCCATATTGCTTTCCAAAAGTTTTTACAATTTACTCTGCCACCAGCAAAATATTTTTGTAGCCATTTCACCACATTACTAATCATTGTCAGTACTGGGTTATATACCCACACAAGTGAAATTTGATGAAATTACTGAGTACATTCAATAATTAATTTATGATTTATTCCAGATAAATGAATATCTCATACACATATGAGATAAAATTCTATATATTGAATTCTTCAAGTCAAACTTTTGTCGTAATATACTTCTTTATTAGTGCTTTTTAAAGAAGACAACTCTTTATCCCTCATGTAATAAAAAACTTTCGAGAGGAGCATCAAGAGAGAAAAAAGGAGTGCAATAGTTCTAAGAACCAATCCTTCTCTCTGCCACTTGCTTGTTTATGGCCCTAAACCATCAGAGTAACAAACCTGCCAGTTGAAGTCTTCAAATGCCTCTAACTGCTTAGTATATGTGGGTGAGGTATAGCTTGGCTTTATTAAGCTTATGTACCATCAAAATAAGCATATTACATTTATAAAAAATGATTAGGACCTCTGAGACACAAAAGAGTGTTGAATACAGGCATACCTCAGAGATATTGCGGATTTGGTTCCAGACTACCACCATAAAACAAATATTGCAATAAAGCAAGTCACACAAAAAAATGTGGTGTCCCAGTGCCTATAAAAGTTGTGTTTACACTATATTGCAGTCTACTAAGTGTGCAACAGCATTATGTCTAAAAAATGTGTATAACTTATGTAAAAATACTTTACTGTTGAAAAATGCTTATCTGAGCCTTCAACAAATTGTCATCTTTCTGGTGGTGGAGGGTCTTGCCTCCATGCAAATGGCTGCTGACTGAGCAGAGTGGTGGTGGCTGAAAGTTAGGGTGCCTATGGAAACTTCTTAAAATAAGACAAAGATGAAATCTGCAGCATTTATTGACTCTTCCTTTCACAAAAGATTTCTCTGCAGCTTGTGATGCTGTTTGATAGCATTTTACCTGCAGCAAAATTTCTTTCAAAATAGGTGTCAATCCTTACAATCCCCGCCACTGCTAAGTTTATGGGATGTTCTGAATCCTTTGTTATTAGATTAACAATGTTCGTAGCATCTTCACCAGGAGTAGATTCCATCTCAGGAAACCACTTTCTTTGCTTGTCTATAAAAAGCAACTCCTCATTCGTTCAAGTTTTATCATGAGATTGCAGCAATTGAGTCACATCTTTAGGCTCCACTTCTAGTTCTCTTGCTATTTCCACCCCATCTTCAGTGACTTCCCCACTGAAGTCTTGAACTCCTCAAAGTCATTCATGAGGGTTGGAATCCACTTCTTCCTAAGTCCTCCTCATGCTGACATTTTGACCTTCTCCTATGAATCACTAATGTTCTTAATGGCATCTGTAATGGTGAATCTTTTTCAGGAGGTTTTCAATGTACTCTTCCCAGATCCATCAGAGGTATCACTATCTATGGTAGCTATAGCCTTATGAGATCTATTTCTTAAATAATAAGACCTGAAAGTCAAAATTACTCCTCAATCTATGGGCTTGCAGAGTAGAAAGTATGTTAGCAAGTATGCAAACAACATTAATCTCCTTGTACATCTCTATCAGAGCTCCTGGATGACAAGGTACATCGTCTATGAGTGATAATATTTGGAAAGGAGTCTTTTTTCCCCAAGCTGTAGATCTCAACACTAGGCTTAAAATATTTACTAAGCCATGTTTTAAATAGTTGTGCTGTCATCCATGCTTTGTTGTTCCATTTATACAGCTATATGCAGTGTAGAGTAGACTTAGTAATCATTTTTAAGGGCCTTAAAATTTTTGGAGTGGTAAATGAGCATTGGCTTCAACTTTAGGTCACCAGCTGCATTAGACCCTAACAAGGGAGTTGGCATGTTGTATGTGCTTTGAAGCCCGGCATTCACTTCCCTCTATCTATGAATGTCCTAGATGGCAACTTTTTCCACTAAAAGGCCATTTTGAAGATCTGTAATTTAGTGTAGCCACCTTCATGATCTATCTTAGCTAGAACTTCTGGATAACTTGCTGTAGCTTCTCCGTTCGCGCTTGTGGCTTCACCTTGTACTTTTATGTTATGGAGACAGCTTCTTTCCTCAAACCTCATGAACCAACCTCTGCTGGCTTCCAGCTTTTCTTCAGTAGTTTCCCCACCTCTCTCAGACTTCATATAATTGAGAAGAGTTAGAGCCTTGCTCTGAATTAGGCTTCGGTTTCAGAGAATGTAGTGGTTGATTTGATCTTCTATCTAGACCACACCAGCAATAAGACTCTTGTGTTTTCTTACCATTCTTGTGTTCACTGCAGCAGCACTTTAAATTTTCTTCAAGACTTTTTCTTTTGCAATCTCAACTTAGCTAACTGATTCAAGAGGCCTAGCTTTCAGCCTATCTCAGCTTCCAACATGCTTTCTTACTTAGTAAGCTTAATTATTTCTAGCTTTTTTCCTCTCCTCCCTCCCTTCTCTCTCTCTCTCTCTCTCTCTTTTTCCTTGTTCCTTTATTTCTTTCTTTCACAAGGTCTACACTATGTGCCCAGGCTGGACTCAAACTCCCAGGCTCAAGTGATCTTCCTGCCTCATCCTCCCAGGTAGCTGGTACTACAGATGTGTGCCACCACATCTGGCTTTTTTCTAGCTTTTGACTGAAAGTGAGAGACATGTGACTCTTCCTTTCTCTTGAACACTTAGAAGCCATCGTAAGGCTATTAACTGGTCTAATTTCAGTACTGTTGTATCTCAGGGAATTAGGGAGGCCTGAGGGAAGGGAAAGAGATAGGAGAGTGGCCAGTTGGTAGAGCAGTCAGAACACTTAGCATCGATTGATTAAGTTCATCATCTTTTAGGCACAGTTTGTGGTGGTCCAAGACAATTATAATAACAGCTTCAAAGATCACTGATCACAGATCGCCATAAAATATATAATAATAATAAATTTTAAATGTTGTCAGAATTATCAAAATGTGACATAAAGAAATAAAAGGTGCATATGCTGTTGGAAAAATAATGCCAATAGACTTGCTTGACACAGGGTGCAACAAGCCTCCAATTTGTGAAAAACATAATTATCTGCAAAGTGCAATAAAGCAGAGCGTAATAAGACAAGTTCTGCCTGTACGCTTCTGCAATATTCATAATAGCCAGAGACTTATTAATTTACAACTAATAGGAAGCAAAAATACCCTCTCTGTGCAAAGTTCTAGTTCTTAAGGAAAAGAATGGGCAAGTAAATAAATGAGTAAGTAGCCAGGCTCGGTGGTTCAGCCTGTAATCCCGCGCCTTGGGAGGCTGAGGTGAGTGGATTGCCTGAGCCCTGGGTTCGAGACCCACCTGGGCAACTTGGCGAGACCTCATCTCTACAATAAATCAAAAAATTAGCCGGGCGTGGTAGCGCATGCCTGTAGTTCCAGCTACTTGGAAGGCTGAGGCGGAAGGATCGCCGGAGTCCAGCAGGTCGAGGCTGCAGTGGCCAGGAATGGCCATTGCACTCCAGTCTGGGTGACGGAGTGAGACTCCAATTAAAAAAAAAAAAAGATAAATGAGTAAGTAAAGAAATAAATATAATTAGAATGCCTTGCACAGAACAATAGTGAACAAGTACCAAGATTTGGAGGAGTATGTTTAACACAAATACTGTGCCTGATCTCTAAAACAAGGGACAAAACAAAATAAAGAAAACCCTGAGGTCAAGGTCAGCTCTAATTTTTCTCAATTTAAGAAGCACTTTTGGCTAGGCTTGGTGGCTCAGCCTGTAATCCCAGCACTTTGGGAGGCCGAGGCGAATGGATTGCCTGAACCTGCGGGTTGGAGACCAACCTGGGCAACTTGGCAAGACCTTGTCTCTATAATAAATTAAAAAAAAAAATTAGCTGGGCCTGGTAGCGCATGTCTGTAGTTCCAGGTACTTGTAAGGCTGAGGCAGAAGGATTGCCGGAGCTTAGCAAGTTGACGCTGGTGGGGCCATGAGTGTGTCATGGCAATTCACCCTGGGTGATGGAGTGAGACTCCAACTCAAAAAAAAGAAACATTCCTCATTCACATATGGGATGCTAGAGAGGACGAGGCTGTGAAGATCCCGTGATGGCCCTTGAGAAGCTCTTTTGTTTCCCTGGCTCTCCTATACACTCAGGTTTAATGAAGGTTTAGTAAGGGCCTTCTTCCAGCTTCCAGGAGCCAACAGATATCGAGATGCAATACAATTTTACTGAAACACTGGAGGACACGGGTACTGTAAATCAACGAGTCTGAGGCTGGAGGAAGGGAGGCCATGTGGGCAGATGAAAGGCTGGAAGGTGGAGCTTCTACACTGGGCTCTGCTCCTAACTAACTTGTGGCCTTGGAAAGCCATTTGGCTCCTCCAGGGACTGCAGCTGGCTCCTCTGTGTGATGTGGAGGTTAGACTCTGTCCATGGGTTTTCAACTATCTCTGATAAAACCTAGACTTCCTAAACACTGAAGATTTAAAGTGCCCGACAAAAGCTTTAATTCTCTCTGCTTAGAGCTTCCTATAATCTCACCTGAAAAAAGCTTTTTTGTTTGTTTTTCATCTTTAGTGATTTTCCTATCTGTATTTTTGGATATCAGAAGCAACGCAAGGTTTCAGCTCCTGTCCTGATGCGTTCACCAAGCCCAGCACACGGGAGGGTCAGTTCTTCTTTCTCTCTCACTTTCTTCTCTTCTCTCTCATACCTCTGTTCAGTTTGGATAAATCTGCACCAGGGCTGAAGGGCAAAGTCTGCAGGTTGTAGCAGGCAGGGTCAGTTGAGCAAAGGCACAGATGCCTGTGAAAACGTGAAAGAACCTTAAGGAAGAGAGAAGCATCGTTTGTTAACACCTCGGATCAGCCCTTTGACAATGAGGCCTGCCCTTAACAAGGGGATTTAAAATAAATGATGGGATGAGCCCAGTGTAAATTAAACATTTCAGGGCTATTTTGTCTCAGTTTAACACTATTCTCAGGAAAGTTTCACTTGGACAGAGGCTTAAGTGTAGATCTTGACACCAGTCTCAGAAGGACAGCTGGGTAGTACTGACACTGATAAACCCAGGTGCAACTTGTGAAAATTTTTAGAAGACTTAAAAAAAGACTGTTCCCATTGTTCTGTGTTGCGTCTTAAGTTAATTGAGTCCTTTGCTCCAAACCTTATGTGGGAGAAAGTATGCTCAGTAACTTGTAGAGAGCATCTCAGTGTATCAAATGTACCTTAAAGAGTCCGAGCTGAGGTCATCAGAAGGTTCAGGGCTGCAGGACGTGATGTTGGATCCCCTCCAGAAGCGTTTGGTGGTTTCATCTGGTAAAACTAGTGCACGAAACACCTTGGGAAAAACGCAAGCGCTGCTGCTCAGAGCTCCTCTGGTTTCCCACTTCTTTAAGGGCAGGGTGATTTGCCTGATAGGCCCTGTTTTTCAGTAGAGGTTTTAGAATCCTCAAGGGACTAATGATAATGAAACTTGATTTTTTTTCCTCCCCCCACCAAACGCTTAGGCAAAAATTCTGAAGTTGTATCTCTTTCCAGCTAGATTAAAATAATCTGAGACTGCTGGATGCCTGCAAGATACCTGGCAAGCTGAGGTTTCTGGGGGATTAGGGGGTTCCAGAGGGTCCACCTCGGGTCCTTGAGCTCTAACCAGAAAAACTAACAGTTCTGCCTCTCCATGATAACCAAATAAATGTTAAATTCTTGGACTTTAGGATGTAATCCACCATCCCACACACTATTGACATATGATCAGTGTTTTCCCTAGTGGAGAGTTTGCATCAATTAACAGCTGGCATATTGGGGTGCCCCTGATTTTCAAAGATCAAATTGTATACCAGTTGAGAATTTGTTTGTGTTCTCCAGATTTTACCACTGAAACTCCATGATAGTCAAGTATTATTATTAGATGAAATAAATGGTTTGATCTCCTTTGAAGGTAACATAGGAACCTAGTTGAATGTAAATTTTTTGATGTGGGCATGGTACTTTTCCACATGTCTATTCTGCCTCCTTCTTGAAATGAATTGCTTATCTCAGAAAAATGGTTAGAAAGTCATTTTTGTCAAGAGAATCATTTTTCTCTGTTTTCTTATAGGGCTCCCTGCTGCTGCTGCTGTCTTAGCAGCTGTGTATCCACTGTCTGTCACTCAGGGATTTATTGTTGGTTCTCAGTGTTTTAAAGAGAATCATCACAGCTCTAAATCTTTGGGGGTGATGGGTGATGTGCAATTCTCAGTCTCTGGGAACTGCCAGCTCCCTGTGAGAGATGAGAAGATAATGGTTCAGCCTCCCCAACACACTTTCTGATGATGAGAACCAGCTTATGCTCCAGATGCATTCCCCAATACTGCTCAGCACCAACTCTGTGTCAGACATGTGTTCGTCAATACTTTATTTAACCTTTAAAACAAAGATACGAGGGCCTGCTGTAGGCATCGGGAGCACGGGTTCTCAGAAGTTAAGAGACTGACTTCCCCTAGAGCAGAGGGTGGAAGCAGCTGGGATGCTGCTGGTTGGAGCTGCCCATGGTCAAAGGGCATTTTCTAGGGAAACAGCTCCTCAGGGTGGTAAAATTCAAAGGACGGGGAGGTCTGGGTTTGGGAACTGATTTTTCGTGCACTAGCTGTGCCATTCTGCCTCTTCATACTTTCATGTCCTCCTCCACAAAATGGGGGCAATAATACTCCATCCTGGGGCTCTTAGGGAGAGAAAAATCTGCATCCACAGACCTAGAACTGGGCATAGATTCACAGCACATGTTTGTTGACTGTAAACAGGTTTTAAATGAAACACACAGGCTCAATAGTCTCTTAAAAATGAGATTTTGAAAGAAATGCACTTACAGACCTGGCAGATTGAGATCTGGATTTTGTTCTGTCCAAAATTTGCAGTTGTACATGTTTTAAACTGGAGGGAGTCTTTAAAGTACAATTGTCAGTTCATGAAAATGTTTCTATGGAAAATCATAATTAAAGAATCAGGTGCATATGGAAGAGGAGAGGGGGTGGCCATACCCCAGCACCTGGGACGATGACAACAGCAAATGAGCAGAGTCACTAGAGAGACAGCAGCACTCAGCAGAGTGGTGACGGGGAGAAGACAGACAGCAAAATGAGCAGTGAGGCCTTCTAGGAAATTTGACAGGTCAGTTCTGCTCTTTGGAAAGTAAGATTCCACTTTACTTTTAAGGTGTTAATGCTGGGGTGAAAATCTGCAGACTGTGGTAGATATCTATTTTCTTTTATTTTTTTGCATCTAACTCTTTCCAACGCTCAGAGAAATCTCCAGTTTAGGTGTCTCCATGTGAGGCAGAGTCACCTGCTACTCAGAAGCTGAAAAAGGCAGATACTCAATGTTCCAGCCCCCTGGGAGCTAGAGCATAAGAAATCAACAGAACCCCTCCTGCATTTTAAATTGGGACCTGGTGACACAGAACACAGGGAAGAGGCCCCTTCCCGGAGGACAGCAGTGCCAGTAGACTAGAAAGGGCACTGAGGTCTTATGGCAGGGTGCCTGGTGGGCAGGCTTCAGCTGGTAGGCCTGGAAGTGGGGGCCATGTGTCCTCACCAGCCAGGCCTGGGTTGGAGTTTGAGCTTTCAGTGAATTTGCCTTCTGCTCAAATAAGCCAATTGCTTAAAACGAACAATCTACCGAGGCATTGTCTTATTTAATTAATTTTATTATGCAACTTTTCTCATTTTCCTCTGCATACATCCCACATAGCCCATGAATCGAATATGTTGCCTCTTTGTGAACCACTGAGCCAAGAATTTTTTCCTCCATGGTGCATTTGTCTTCTATTTGCAACTAGATACTACTGGAAATTGCTCATATTTTGAGATCTATTCAAATTGTAATCCACGGAGCTCACTTTCCCCACTGGAGAAGAAGAGTAGTGATCTGTTCCTTCTTCTCCTCTCCTCATCTGTACTCTCTTAGCTGAAACAGGAGCACGATCTGCAGTGGCAGTGGTGGATTTCCATCTTGCCTATTTTCTGTAGCACCATTAGGCTGTAGGGACATGCAGGTGATCATTCTGCCAATCCTTGTAATGTGGCATCGGGCAACCACATATGATAGATTCGAATTTGTCTGCTTTCATTTCCTCGATTTAACTAGGAGGCTGGGTTGAGAGCTGTAAAGTAATTCAAAACAGACTAAAAACTCTTCTGCATACTTTTAGCAACTTCATTGGGTTTATCAGGAATTTGGAGAGATGCACAAAAAATATGGAGCTCTTAACAGGTAATGAAAAGTTCAAGTAACTTTCTCAGTCTCCAGGGTATGACCCTAGTCTCTAATCTGTCACTAATCAGGCTAGTTCTCCTTTACCTTGAATTTACATGTAGCAGCCAGGACAGAAACTTGAGCCTGGTCACGCTCTTCCAGAGTGGACCAGGCGACACGAACAGACCTAGCAAGGCAGCTCAAACAATCTGCTTGCACTTGGGAGAAAGATGGAGGCCCCTGGAACATGAGCCTTAAGGAAACTTGAAAGCAAAGCTGGGTTTTCCCATTCCCTTTATGTTTTATGAGTGTTGGGGAAATGTTGGTTATTTACTAATTATCAAAGCTGTTTTTATGACTTCCCCAAAGGAAAACAAAAAAGGAAAGGCTCCAAGTATATTCCTTTAGGCCTGGGATGAAAGCTTGACCTTTAGCGCTCTTGGGGAACTGCATGGTTTGTAGCACTGGAAAATAAAACTCGGAATGCAGTTTTATGTTCAGGAAAGCAGGAAGCTTTGATGTTGGAAGCCAAACAGGAACAGCTGTCGTGATTGGTGAAGTGCACACTCACCCTGACGTGACAGACCTGTCCTGAGCACTGCCTGGTGGCCGAGGGGCGGTGAGGAGCTTTTCCTTCCCACAGGAGTTTCTGCTGGTGTCCCTTGAGCATTCAATTCCTGTTTCACAAAGGACACAGAGAACAAGCCTGAACACCTCAGGGCACCTCAATGTCTGCCCCCGTGGAAATATTGTGGTCATGTTCTTCATACAACCAGTTTGCATGGGAGCCCTAGACACAAGGAAAATAGAAGCAGAGAACATGCCATTACTTCTGAAAATTTAATTATAATGATTTAAGACTATCAATCAAGTTTGATTGAAACAAAAACACATCTGCCTTTTTAAGCTTCTCAGACTCTGGAATTGGCACCAGTGGGAAAAGTATTTCTTCATGGAAATTTTTAGTTTCACACTGGGATCTACATATTAGGTAAAATGCCATCAATGACCACCAAAAATTAGCATAAAATATTCTTTTCCCCAGAGAGGATGTGAAAAATCTTTGAGGTCGTCAGTTACCATAACCACTGGGTTCCAGTATTTATTTGCGTTCTTACTTTGGTCTCCTTTCAATGGACAGGCTCTTTACGGCTTCCTTCCTGTTTCTACCAGAGGAAATTGAACAGTAAAATGGTAAATAACTTAGTTCTATCAGTTCCCAAGACTTAGATTCTTTCTTTTATATGTTCTCTTAAAAATCAATTCAGCTATGGAACTTTCCAAAAATAAAATTTAGTGTTGCCTTTATTGTTCTCCTAGCTTTGTGTTAACCTGTTTGAAGAATTTATGACAATGAGCCATTTCCAGGGAACACCGCTGGGATGACATTCTCAAAGGTTGTGACTTGGGGTTTGCATCACAGTTCAGTCCTGACTGGAAACTTACAATTTGCTAAAAATGATCTCCAAATGTAAATGTATTTGCAATGTTCACCCGAATATAAATTTTGCATTGGGGTTATTTTAACACAGGTTACCATGTGCTTCTACACCACATCCGTGGGATATCAAATGTGGCAGTCTTCACCCAGAAGACAAGAGAAGGGAATGGCACCAGCGATTGGAACTTACAGTCAGGGAAGCTGTTGTCTGAAGAATTCAACAACGATTACATTCATCACTGCAACAAAACTCACCACAGCAGCTGAGGCAAAATAGTTGCAGGGTCCAAAGCTTGAGTTGTGGCCATGGTTCAACACAGACTGCTTAGGAGAGGCCGGGGAAGATGGTCTCTGAACTTAAAAGGCTCTGGATTTTTGGAGCCTTGAACCCCTTGGGCACGCCCACCTATTGCTTGGATGACTTTTCCCAGGCAGCTGAAGAGCCCAAGCCACAAGAAGGCCACAGCCTGACCAAGTGGTAGAAAGCCATCTCAAAAGTAAACAGTTAACATTTGTAAGACATTTCCTTGTTTTGTGAAGCATTTGCACCCGAATGATCTCATTTACTCTTCACAAAAGTCTGCAGAAGCAGGAATTGTTACACAGGAGGAAATGGAGACTCAGGACATTGAAGGGACCTGCCATAGGTCCTGGCTGTTGACGGCGGCATAATGGGCTGTTTCTTGCTATTTAAAGGCATGCCTTGGAAATAGGGGTGAGCTAGTCAGCACTTCTCAAACTCCAAAGCGCACACGAGTCACCTGGAGATTTTGTGAAAAGGTAAATTCTAATTCAGTCATCTGAGATGAGGCTGAGAGCTCCCATGGGCAGAGGGATGATGTGGCATCTGCTGGCAGCTCTGTCCCTGTGGCTTTGTCCTGAAGTTAGAGCGAGATCTTGTTCCCTAGCAAACCGAGCACCCTGATGTTCCCCTCTCCACTCACAAAGGTGACTCTAAATGATATTATTTTTTTTCTTCTGAAGCCATTCCCTATAGCCTCAACCTCAAATTGTAGAACCAGCTGTCCCAGGATTTCTCCAGCCCATAAGTATCCATATGGTTTTGTTATTAGCCTTAACACCCAACTCCCTCACACACTGGACCCTTGCTTGCTCTCAAGGAATTCCCAGGCTGCAAAACTACTTTTCTCCAAATATTTTAGAAGTTACCCAGGAGATGTCATACACATGTCCAGGAATTAGTCTTTCTGTCACTTGGCATCACAGCTGAGGGGTTCCCAGCAGGTACTCAGACCCACCCTGGGGTGAGGCTTATTCATCCCTTGCCAGGAGGCACCATTGACCCCACCACCGCCACTCCAGCGAACACCTTGACGGTTTTCCTCTAACAAGCTCACGGGAAGTGTTTCCTCCTTCCACATGACACTAGACTGGGGTGGGATTTCATAGAATGTTGGGTTGAGGCGGGCTGGGTCCCAAACTGTTGGAAAAATTGTTTAGAGGGTGAGCTTGGGATCCTTCAAAGAGCATGAGCTATGGAGCCTGACATGCAAAGTCCGGTGGCAGGTGGCATTCGTCCTGGGTCTGCTGGATCAGCCTGTGGTGGGAGGACTCTCAGAGACAGCATCAGAACAGGTGGGTAACCTTGTTACCAATTCATTCCGGGGATGAGATATCAGGTCCTTGGGCTGTGGAGAGTTCGTGCCACATGGTGAGGGTGACATTGGCTTTTCTTCCCCCGGAGTGGTCAGAGACTGGGGACCGAGTCTGGATTTGTAATTGTATAATGAGGAAGTCTGCAGCAAAATCTGTCCTATTGATTCTCATGGTTGGCAAGCAGGATGGTGTGTGTGTGTGCATGCACGTGTGCGTGTGTGTAAGCGTGTATGTGGGGGAGCGAAGTACAGAGGTTGGCCCAAATTGATGTCCTCAGCATTTGTCTATGGCCAGTTTGCAGGAGGTCACCTCTGTAATCTGGGAGAAATCGCACTTCAAATTCATGAATTTTTATGGTGAGATTTGAGGCACAGTGCAGAGGGAGAAAACGACTCTCTCAGGCGACTCCATGTGGACCTTTAGAGGATCTGGCTTCCTGGCCCTGACAGTCCAGTAGATGTTTGTCCTCAGAACCTGGATCCTGAGGGAGAAGCTACAGAAATGCCCCCGACTGGACCAGATTAAGAGACACTGAGCCTAGTATGAGTGACAGACATGTAATCTCTCCTGTCAGCATTGGCAAGCTCTGGAGCCTTGCCTCGAAATTCTCTCAACCAACACTCCCTTCAAGACTTGTCTCTTTCTCTGGTGCAATGTGTGTTTCTTTTTGAAAAATCAAAGATGTGCATGTGCAGAGTGTGCGATGTCAATGGTGCTCCCAGGCTTTAAATGAAAAAACAACAGTCTTTGCCCTCCAGCCCCACTCCTGATTCCTGCTCGCCTCTCAACTGCCTAGCCTGTTCTGGTGTTTACGTCTACGTGTTCAGGTGCCGACAAGCCACTTCTCGGTTTTCCATTTGAGATGGAATGGTTGATGAAGAGCACCCTTTCTCCCAACCCCTCCCCACCCCCTTCTTCCTCACCTATATGCTTTCTTTCCTACTATTTTCTCAACATTGTTATGTTGCCAATTTGCGTGAATATTCCTTATTCCTGTTTTTGGACTGCATCACTTTTATTCATAGTTGAGTCATACAGTATGATAGGATCACTTTTCCTTTGGCATAAGTTTTCCCTCTTTGAGTGAATAATTACTGCATTTTCTCTTTGTTTGCTTGGCTTTCTGAATACCTACCACCAATTCCCTCCCAAAATCTACAACAGAAATTAAAATTTCCTTTGAAGATGTACAAACCCATCATATGTTTGGTTAATCTTACATGATTTGTTACAACCAGGATAACTGCTATTATTTTGGCGATACCCCGGCGGTCCCACTTCCGTCTGGGGTGGTTATTCTCAAGGCCTGGAGCTCAGCACTCACCCACGACCTCCCTCACTCTATCCTGTGAGTGTGCTTCTCCCGTCTTCCATCCTGATGCTGTGCGCACCCATTTTATGTCTTCTGCCTCTCTGGCTTATGACTGCATTTGACTGCATAGCCCCATATTTCCAGAGCAGAAGGTCCCTTTGGCCTAGCGACTTGAGTCCCTACCCCAGGAGGGAGGCTGGGGAGAGTAGGTAGACATATTTCCAGGCTGCCCTTGAACTCCAAGCCCACCTGGCAATGTGGGGTTGGCTGGGCACAGGGATGTGCCCCATGAACTGCAACCAAATGTTCCCAGAAAATGTGGAATTAGAGCCAGAGTACTTTGTATTCTCTTTGTCAGTTTAACTCAGTAAACATTGACTTGGTCCCTACAATGAGCCAGGCTCTGAGGATGCAAAAAATAAGCAAGACACATTTCTTGCCCTCAAAGCATTTACAGAAGAAACAGACTTAAGTATATTCACTTTCATAACAGGTAAAATCTCTGTTCCTTTTTTAGATGCACAAGAAATATATCTTCCTTTATTCTATGACTAAGCTTAATGGGAATCTTAAGCTCCCATTTTTTGAGAGTGGTAGAACACCAATCCCAATACATTTGTTTTTTCCTTTTTCTCTTAGAGTTGGGTTTAAGTGCTGGGAGCTCTGTATGGCATCAAGAAATTGAGCAAGGAGCAATCTGTGCTTCATTTGACTCCACTGGCATCTTCTGAGCTAGCCATTGTTCCATCTGGTCTTCAACATTGACCCAGGAGGGTCACCATTACTCATCCGTCATCCCACTCATGAGGCCCCTCAGGGGCTAGTGGTTTTTTTAATTCCTTCTCTGCCTCTCTTGGACACTGGGCAGTCACTGCTTCTCCCATCCCACTCTGGGTGTGGGAAATTCCAAGAAGTAATCTAAGGCTCTGGATTTTTTTGACTGAAAATGTTGACATCTCTCCACCAATCACAACACTGCCCATGGTAGCAACTGCCACATCCACTCAAAATTTCAGAAAACATCCTGAAACTTTCCAGAGGGAAGAACAGAACACACTTCATATAAAAGCTCAGAGAACAGAATGCCATCTGGTTCTCTCAATTGCTACCCCAAGATGCAATGCTTTCAAAATAGAGGCAAAATGGCTTCCCACTTAGAATTCTATACCTAGATAGCCTGTTAATGAAGCGTGACAATGGAGCCATGTGTCCTGAGATGCGGAAGGCAGGCTTCTTCCCAAGCATTCTTCCCCAGGAAACCCTGCGTGGGGCTTCACAACGGGGGAGCAGCCAGCCTTTGCCCAGCAGCCAGCCTGTCTCTTCCCTCCACTCCTACCAGCACGCTGTATACAGGGAGCACCCTCCTCCTTGCCTGTTGGCTCTCAGAAGCTCAGGCCCTTGACCAGATGGAACAGCCCATGGCCAGAACTGTTGTGCTGCTGGGTTCCCAGAGGATAGCCCTGTGCCGGGATCACATGTAGGCCGAGTCCCTCAACCATGAAGGGACATCACCATTGCTGGGAAGACCCGTGATGCAATAGGTTAATCTGCTGGTTTCTCATACATTAACTTCACAAATGAATAGCTTCATATTTCCAAAAACATGCCACTGGCCTCCTTGGCCAGGACTTAAAAGGAATTAATTGGTGATTCCTGAAACAAAGTGCTAAATTATATTGTAAATCCCTGAGGAGCTCCCACAACCCAAGGGAACAGCTCTGCGTGCCTAAGAGGGATGTGGACAGATTCTTCTCCCAGCTTTGAGTCAGGGACCTCGGTGTGGCATGGCTTCATCTAGAAGCCATGAGCTCAAAGGGATGAGTGACCAGCTGACCAGTGCATGCGGTGCCTGCACCTTGCTCTGGCCGGCGCTCCTAGGCAGGACGACATAGACAGCTGTCCTTCCCTGAGCCGGCAAGCCACAAATGCACACCAGTTGGAGATTTAAAAACTGGGGCCTGAGCCATCACCCCTGTTTTCGTGTGAGTCTGAAGGTTTCCATCCTGAAGGAGGAAGCTACCTTTGCTCACACGTCACATCCTCCCCAGGGTTGGAGTCACTTTGTAAATATCACCAACCCAGGTGGGAAACATCTTTAGGCAATGTTTAGAGATTCTGCAAAAGATCTATATTTTTATCATAAATTTCTAGTTTTCCAGGCAATCTCAGGGTTTTAAGACTTAAAACCTATAGAGAAGCTGGGGAAATGATGCTATTAAATTTATGCCACAGTGGACTGTTCATCACAGGGGCTGCTGTCTTTTTGGTAACATCAGGTTCACCCAGAAAAGCTGGAGAGCAAACCCTACTGGGCCCATCCACCTGGCCTCGTGCTGCTGGGTAGGTGCTGAGTTTGAAAGCTACCCACTGTGAGAAAAGGACCCCATCTTGGCTCATGGGAGAAAGCCAGCTTTTATAGACACATGGATAAAATCCTTTGCTGGTTAGAAGAACAATGCCCTGTTGGACTTCATGAGTGAATCAACCTAGACACAGCTTAACTTTGCCTGGAAAAGAAAATGCGTGCTTAAGCATTGAAGCTAAGAGCCTGACTGAATGTGTGTTGTGTTCTACAGATGTAGGAGAGTTCAGGCCTGTTTCTGAACCCCACTCTGCTGAGGAGAACAGACAAACCAGCACAGCCCATCACAGGGATGTCCAGCTTGCTTCCTTGCACAGCCCCCTGCCAGACTCTCCCTCATGTGATTTTACAGGAATTCTCTCAGAGAGTAACAGATACGCCCTATAACGCCACACCACTTCCTTCATGTATTTATGCTCTGGTTGCTTCCCACTGTCCCCATCCATGATCAGTGGGGCCCTGTTAGTGTCTCAGAAGCTCCCTCCCTCTTCTCCACCCGCTGAGGGAGGTGGAGGGGCAGCCCAGGCAGGCCCTCTGCCATGCACCAGCCTGGGGGCTTTGGGAGGGACATTTTCGTTTTTCCAAGTTTCGATTTCCTCACCTGTAAAATACAGATAATAAAGAAACTTCCCAAGTGACATAATCGAAACTAATCACATAGCACCTGACATGTGCTATGTGAAGCCTCGGTTTTAACTGTTATTATTTTATTTTTCCATGGCAGCATTTGAGTAGAAAACCACCAGCCTATGGCGTTAACGTTCTTCAGATGTTTTGGGGAACTCCCCAGGGTGAAACTCTTGCTGCCGATTTGGTATAGACCCTACTGCCAGCAAATGGGCAAAGGCCTGTGCTGGCAAGACAAGAGACAGACCCACAGACGAGCCATGAGTGCCTCTGTGCAGGAAGCGTCCTTCCCTGGACTCCCCAACCCCTCAGTAATCTCCAAGACCTACTCCGAATTTCATCAAGCAGATAACCATGTAACTGCAGATGTATTTCAAGAAAAGGCTTTATTCATACGCCAGACAGTAAAAAGCCCAGAAAACAATGCTTTCTTGAGAACATCTGTGTGCCAGGTATTATGGCCAATGCTCTCATGGGTTTCCTAAGCTCCTGTGATTTGGGAATCATATTTTCTGTGCAGAATCTGCCCAGCCCCTCGCCAATGGTCCTGATATCATTCCAGAAATGCTTATCAGTTATGCTTTGAGTTGAGTCACTGCAGCCCTTTGCTAAAATGCAGATTTCATCTGGAAGGAAAAATTTAAAGTGTAATAATTATTCACTGGGGTTAACCTGATATTTCGAGCTATGTGTTCACGTACAGAATCGAGAAGAAATGAGCATGGTGAATTTTTATATGGCCAAGAACACCAGAAAATGTAGGCACAGAGCTGTGCAATCATCACCTCCATTTACTTGTAAAACATCTGTGGTCCCCCTGCAAAAGAATCCTTGTACCCATTAGCAGTGATCCTTTCTGCCCCCACCCCAGCTCCAAGCAACCACGAAGTGACCAACCTTCTGTCTCTAGAACTTGCTGAGTGTAGGCTCTGGGCCCTCATGTATCTGGACATTGAATCTGCTCTGATGATGGGCTCCTAGGTGTGACCCATGTGGGAAGCTCCCGTGTTCTGGTCACCACTTTATCCTCAGAGCCCAGACAGGCTCTTGATGGGAACAAGCCTGCCTATGGATACTTGCTGAGCAGGGACCAGAACAGGACTGTGATGAGCATTACAGCGTCTCAGAAGACAGCTCTGAGTGGGGGTTGGTTCTGAGGTGAAAAGCTAACAGCTATGAGAAAGTTTGGTCTCCTTGTTTGTTTACAGAGCATCTAGGTCCAAAGTCAGCCTGGGTAAGTCCACCTCTACTTGCTGTATAAGCAGGACCCTGAAGCAGCAGTGTGGACACACCCTGAAGAATCTGTGGCAACACAAATCAGCCTCACAGAAGGGACCTGCTCCAGAGATTGTGGTGGGCACAGGGTGGCACACTCACCTTGTAATGAGGAGAAAAAGGATCATTATGGGGGGGGCCAAAAAACTGGAATTTATTTATAAAATATTGTTTATTTGTTCTTACATGTTTAAACTTCAGTCATTTTCAAAGTACTCTCCGTTTGATGCAATGCACCTATCCAGATGCTTTTTCCACTACTCAAAACAGTTTTAGAACTCGTCAATTTTGATGCCATTTAATGCTTCTGCTGTTTTTGCTTCAGCTCTTTCACATCAGCAAAACATTTCCCTTTGAGGACGTTTTCCATCCAAGGGGGATTAAAAAAAAAAGTCTCTTGGGGCAAGATCAGGTGAATAGGAGGGTGGGGCACAGATCATGCTGCTTTTGGTCAAAAACTTCTGAACACTCAGCACAGTGTGCGCCGGTGCACTTGTAAATCACATCATGAAATGGGCAAACACGTTGAAAGAATCTCTAAAGAAAAAGTCACAGAAATCGAATGTAGCCTCACACAACAACACTAGCTGGTACAGTGATGCCGATGGGTTCCTAGAACACTCATCTAGTGGGAGAAGCCTGAACTACAAGGGGCCCACCCTCCAAAAGGTAAGTCCAGTTTTCTTTTTGAGTTTCCCCTTGTATAGGAGAAATGCCCTGTCTGAACTCTCTGGTCTACACTATGTGGTCCTTTCTCCCCAGTTCTTTTCTATCTCAAGGGCACAGTTGGCTCTTAGAACACCTATTCCTGCAGAAGCAAAACTACACATGCCTTTTTTCTGGCCATATGAGTGGATCGTCTTCTCTAATCTTATCGCAGTGACCATAGTTTTCTAACCATCAGTTAGTTCCTGGGCTGTGCAGACACATGCTGGGTAAATGTGCCAGATCCATTAACCACTGTGCACACGCCTCTTAGCCACCTGCTGCCTGTGTGATTTACCCATCTTGCCCTTGAGAGAGCAGTGCAATTGAAGGCAATAGGATGCTGGGAGGAGGGTAGAGGGCCATGGTCAGCTCCACTCTGTTCCCTCTCCAAGGTCAGTGGTGACAATCCAGCTCTATGATCCAAGTCTTCTAGCAGAGAGAGTGTCCTATGAGTCTGTATATTGTTCTGTATTTTGCTCACTTAGCAACTTGTTCATGGAATTTAACATTCGGTGTCATCTCATTAAAGCCAAAGTAGTAGTAGGTGCAAAATACTAGAGTCACACTCAGAAGGAAACGGGTGACTTGTGGCTTGGGGTGGAAGTGGCGGCTTAAACAGGAAGCAACACATAATCTGAGTCTGTGTGCCATTGTAAGGCAGGACAAGACTTTTCAATTCTTCCTACCCAAGGTGGAAAGTCACAGAAGGGTTCAAAGCATGGAGGAACATGAGTCAACCTGCTTTAGGAAGACAATTCTGGGAGAGATAAGAAACTCAGAGGCTGTGCAGGACGCTGTATCTGTGGGCAGGGTTGGTGGAAAGAATTAACTTGTGGTGAAGGAGGCTGAGTTGGAACTTGCTGGAGATTCTCCCACAGTTGCCCTCTGCTTTTTCCAGGGTGCTAGACATTTTAACTAGAGCCCTGGGTTCTCAAAAGATAATAAAGACAGCCGGCCTTGGTGGCTCAGCCTGTAATCCCAGCACTTTGGGAGGCTGAGACGAGTGGATTGCCTGAGCTCATGGGTTCGAGACCAGCCTGGGTAACTTGGCGAGACTTCATCTCTACAATAAATAAAAAATTTAGCTGGGCATGGTAGCATGCACTTGTAGTTTCGGCTACTTGGAAGGCTAAGGTGGAAGGATCGCCGGAGCCCAGCAGGTCGAGGCTGCAGTGGCCGTGAGTATGCCACTGCACTCCAGCCTGGATGACAGAGTGAGACCACTCCAACTCAAAAAATAAGAAAAAGAAGAAGATAATAAAGACTGTGTTTGCAGCCTCCCTTGAAGGTAGGTGAAGTCAGCAGACTGAGTTCCAGCTGATATATTCAAGCAGGAGAGATGTGAGCAGCTCTTGGGCATTTTCCCTAACTTTGCCTCACTCCCCTGTCTCCCTTTCTGCTGCTGACACCATCCTGAGCTCAGAATGATGGCCACACCCCAGGCTTGGGGAAGTATGAACTAATGGGAGCCAGGGTCTCCAAGACTCGCAAACTCTGGACTTGTAAGGGTGAGAGACACACACCTCTCTCTATTTTAAGTCGCAATTATATGAGTGTTTCTGTTACTTGCTCCAGACTAATTCTAATGAATGAACAGACTACTTGGGGCTTTCCTTCTGGAGCAGTTTCAGAAGTCACAGTGTCCCCAGCTGAAGAGCATCAGAACACACATGAGCCCCCTACACCCTGCCAGCATCATACCAGTAGGCTCCCAGTGTCCCTGGGTTCCTTCCCTGCCCCCATCGTGATCCCATCAGAAAGCTACACATACATTCCTTCAGCCACGTATGTCTTTATCATTCATATGAATGGCAAAGGAAAACAATCCTCCCAATAAGAAAAGAGTCCCTTCAGTGTCATGTCACAAAGCTGGCTTTGACACTCAGTCCTTTGTCCCAGTCCCTCAGTCGAGTCTCCTTCCTAGATGAGCTCTGTGTGGTCACTGGAGTGGAATGACAGTCAGAGCACACACCTGTGATCAAAGGAGGGCGGCCGTGCAAGCCAGCTCTGCGGTGTGTGGGGGCGTCCATTACCCGCCTCAGAGACGTGGGGCGCCTCTCAACCCCTTGCAGCTCCTTGCAGAACAAAGAGACTACTGAGACCAGCTGGCCACGCCTGGCACCTGCCCACCACACCCCCGACCTCCTATGTATTTTTCTAAATTTACACAGCTTCAGTCATTTCATGTCTGCTGGGTTGAGGAAGGAAAATTAAAATCCTCCTTCAAGGGTTTTTAAGATAAGAAGGTAAGGAGGAGGCAAATTCTGGCAGTGGAGCTAAAATGGCCTCCTGGACAGAACTGCCCCATTCTTCCTTCCTCCTTGTCCCTCTCCAAAGCTTTTTCAGGAGGCCTTTGGACACCAGTTCCCACTTGATCACCTTTGACAGCGGCCAAGCACCTACTTAAATTTCCGTGACTGCTGAAGACCCCTGAGAGGAAAGCAAACCCTTATGCTTCACAGTGACTTCTCAGCATCATTTCTAGTAAATATTTCTTTAACACAATGTACTTGTCAGAGATCAAGGCCCCAGAAGGAGTGGAAGTCCACCCACTCGGGCAGGGCCCTATAGACAGCCTGTGACTCTGTGGCCTGCTGTCTCATGAGAAAGCCACGTGGGCCTCACTCCACAGGGTGCACCTGCTGTTTGTTTCCGCAGCAACCATCAGGGTGCTCTGGTTAGCCCAGCACCGATGTGAATAGTCCCTGGCTTGGATTCCCTCTTTCAGCAAAAATTCACACCCTCAGTTCTCCTCCTCTCTCCTTCCACCATTGACACGTTCAGCTTGTTAGAACACCACTCTTGCAAGGAGGATGAAACAGTATCAGTTGTTGTTCTGCCTCTTGCTTTTATGGCTTTCTGTGTGTCGAGACAGACCTCCCAGAGCCCCAAGGCCTAGACCTGGTCCATTCTCTTGAGTCAAAACAGTGTTCCAAAGAATGGATGATGTGCTTATCCAGTTAAGACCTTTCATACACAGATACGTATTCGAGCAATTGAGAGGATACTTACCATGTTTATAAAATGATCCACCTAGGGTGCACCACTGGATTTTTCTTTAGCCCCGAGACCAGGATAACGGCGAATGCTGGTGTTCAGGCTGTGATGAGGACTGGGCAGACATTGAACCCCTTACCCAGGGCAGAGTGGGAACACAGGCCAGACCTCAGCACGGGCAGCACAGCTATGGGGGTGGCAGTTTGCTTTCCATGTTGGAACCTACCTTTATACCTTCAGGCTCAAGTTATTTCACTTCTCTGTGCCTCACTTTCTCTTCTGCAGAATGGGGGTAATAGTCACATCATTACTTAAGTGAGATGCAGCCCAGGTACAGGCGTGTCTGCCTTGACACAGCTGAGGAGGCTTTTTCTGGGGACTTGGAAGGCCCAGCATTGGGCCTTGCTTCTCCATCCCTGGGAGTAAATCATGAGTATTTTACCGGGCAGTGAATAAAGACTTGCTGGTAATGCTAATCGGTTTTATGCTGGTGTGCTTCTCAATTAGTTTCTGATACTCTGCCTATTCTGTTCATTAAGGCCTCAGTTCCTGTTTGAATCAGGAATGGGTTTTAGAAAATGACTTCAGATGTGGTCTACCCTGGACACGGCAGCACCCTGGTCATCTCGCCTTTGTGCCTCAGTTCATTTATTTCCTGAGTTAAGGACACTCTTGTCTGTCCTTCCCTAAACCTCCTCAGGGGCCTGTTCAGGCACCACTGCCTCCCACAGCCATGTTTGAGCTCTGTTCCAGTCATGGACAGCGTCTGGTCCTCAACAGCAATCAGAACCTATGGTATACACACACACATACACATGCGCGCACACGCACACACACATGTAGACATATATACGGGGTAGACCCCCAGAAAACCAGAATTATCTTTTGGAGGGTAGGCCCCTTGTAGTAGACTCGAAATTTGGTCCTCTGCATCAAACAGTCAACCCAAGTTTTTACCTGGAGGTTTTGGGAAGATTGCATCAAAATTTGCAGAAGAAACATCCCAAGCTGTGGCTGACAGGTTACTGGTTCTCCCACCATGACGGCACACTTGCCCATACCACACCGAGTGTTCAGCAGTTTTTGACCCAAAATGGCATGGCCCTGTGTCCCACCCTTCCTATTTACCTGATCTCACCCTGAGCAACATATTTTTGTTTCCCTGAATGGGAAATGTCCTCAAAGGGAAATGTTTGACCAACGTGGAAGAGATGAAACAAAAAACAGCAGAAGCATTAAAAGGCATCAAAATTGACAATTTCAAAACTGTTTAGAGTGGTGGAAAAAGCATCTCAATAGGTGTATTGTCTCAATAGGAGAGTACTTTGAAGGTGACAAGTGTAAACATGTGAGAATAAATACACAATTTTTTATAAATAAATTCCTTTTCTGGGTCCCCCTTCATATACATGCATGTTCAAGTATATAAACACGCACATGCACACACCAAATACAGACACACACACACACACACACACACACATATAATGTACATGCTTGAAAGACTTACAGAAATATTCAACTTTGTATTGTACCTTGCCTCTCCCACATACCTGGGAGTAAATCCAGGACAAGAGCCATTTCTCAGATATTGGTAGATATCCATGCAGTGACTTGACATGTTTTTCATACACATTTCCTCTCAGATGGTTCAAGAGGAAAATTTTAGCTGCTGTATAAAACAAAAGCTATCAGATAAGAATGAGGAAAAAATTGGGTTTCTGAAATTTTCCCTGCTTAAAACTCCTGGGACCTTTTCAACAACACACGCTGTCTTATAAAACCTTAATTGTTTCTGAATGAGATGATTCTTCAAATGTTCCACCAAATGATAATCTGGCGTTTGAACTTTAGTTTTGAACTCAATGGAACTGAGTTTTCCAGAAGGAGGAATTTGAGCCCTTTGGGGATGGGGAGTGGGAGGGAGACTGCGGGTGAAAATTAATGCCATTTTTATTTTTAAAAGAGGAAACACATCTGCTTGAATGGGCCGAAGTATGTGAGAGATGGAGTGGGGTGTAGGGCAGTTGTGGAGTTTGTTTGCAAGCCAGCTGATGTGTGTGCTGAGGAGATGGGAGCCAGGTGTGATGGAGAGCGTGTCCTTGCCATGTGTCAGGGCTTCGCCCACTTGGCCACCACTGTGTGAGCCCTGCAACACCACCCACACCCCTTCCGGACTCACTCCATGGTCCTGGGGGCAAACTGTGGTTTATATGCCACATTGCTATTTCTTAGCAAGGGGTGTACTTATACTGCGGGGTAGGAACTTTGGAATTGTCTTTTTGGTTTTTGTTATTCATAGAACATTCCAGCATCTGTCTGACCAAAAGACAAAGTAGTGGACAAATCACTGAAGCAAGAATATTAGAAACAGTCTCTAATCTCTGCCATTGTGTATCCCTGGGACAGATTGCTTAGCCTCTCTGGGCCTCCATTTTCCTTTCTGTTAAATGAAAAAATGAAATGTTATCAGTGACTTTTTAAAATGCTTTTTAAATGAATGGAATTGTTTAAAATAGAAGCGTATTTTTAAAAAATGTTTGGACAAATTGAATTCGACAGAGTTGAATTGAGCAAAGAATGCTCTAGAATCAGGCAGGACCCCTCCCCCAGTGCCCACTCCATCACCATCCTCCCTCTTCCCAGAACTAGAATGGATTCAGAACGGCTCCAGTGCCACCGTTCAGAAAAAGAAATGTGGCGCACAGAAAACATAAGCGAGGTACAGAAATGGCTGGATTGGTTACAACTTGGCATTGATCTTATTTAAAATGGTTGGAACAGTTGGCCTCCTCTGATTGACTGAAACTTGGTGATTGGTACAAGAGCAGATTACAGTCTGTTTACACATCCAGTTAGGTTACGGTTCACTATGTACAAAGAAACATTTAGATCAAACTTAAAATATGTAAGAAGGCATGATATGGTTTGGACGTTTGTCTCCTCTAAATCTCATGTTGAAATGTGAACTTCAGTGCTAGAAATGGAACCTAGCGGGAGGTATTTGGGACACGGGGTGGGTCCCTTATGAAGGGCTTGGTGATATCTTCTTGGTGATGAGTGAGGTCTTGCTCTAGTGAGGTGATGAGTGAGGTCCTACAAAAGCTAGGTGTTTAAAGAAAGTGTGGAACCTCCTTTTTCTCTCTCACTCTCTTGCTTGCCTTCTGTCAAGAATAGAAGCTTTCTGAGGCCTCACCAGAAGTAGATGCTGGCACATGCTTCTTGAGCAACCTGTAGAATTGTAGTCAAATAAACATTTTTCTTTATAAATTATCCAGCCTCAGGTATTCCTTTATATCAGCTTTAGGCTAAACTTAATATAACACATAAATAGAAAAACTTTATGTACAGCTGATCAAAACCCGGCTGTTGGAATTGTGGACTTCACAGAGACTAACTCTGTGTGGCTCCCTTTTATCCCTGCAAAGGCCAATCAAATGCCCATCCTTCAAAAGGGCTTGAGAATCAGCGAACTTGCTGATAACAGTGTCTATGTCATGTTCATCTCTTATGCTGATTGGCTCATGTTCATGGGGGTCTTGAGAGGTGGGTAGCTGGGCCGGCATTATATCCATGTCGTGGGTGAGGAGACAGGCTCAGAGGTTGAGGTGACTTACCCAGTTTGCACACTGCTGTGAGGCAGGGTTTTGACTCGAATCAAGATCTTCTTATTTATCAGTTCCTTCTAAAACTTTGTGATCTTAAAAATTGGTGTGTGTCTTTGAGAAAGGAAAATGTGTAGGTCTAAGACAAACCCTGGAAACATGTCGATAGTGGGTTCTTTTTGTTCTCCAGGCCCTGATGGGTGGGAACAAGGTGGTCACAGTGAGCAATCTCTGAAATAAGTAAGGTGAAATAAAAAGTCCACTTAGATGGTTATCGGTGGCTGAGATGGCTGCAAGAGATTATTTGTAGATCAGAAATGGTCCAAGGATTTGAACATGCTGCTGCTAATTTTGGATACTACACATATGCTCCTTTTATATATTCACGGTCCTGCCTTCACCATTCTACTTCTCCTCTTTCTTTTCACCGCATCGTACTTTGTGACCTTGGAATTTTTCATCCTCTCCAGACCATGGTAGTCTTTCTTCACTCTTTGGAGTCTCTGTGCCCAGATAGGCTTTAATCATTTTGCACTTGTCATGCACTACCTACCTGTGGGTGAATTTGTGCACCTCATCTTCCCATCTCACTGAAAGCTTCTGGAGGACAGAGTAAAATCTAAATCACTCAGAAAGCTGGGGCTAGCCATCACTTGTGCAGCGCCTTAGGGGACCTCCTTTGGTCCTCTCTAAGGACAGTTGAAACAGGAACCATCGCTCTCATGTGGAGATGAGTCAACAGCTGCTGGTTTTACTCATCTCTATGTCTCTGGCTGAATGTTTGCGCTCCAAAGCAAGTACCTGCTGTGGTTATTTAATAAATGAAGGAATAAAAATCTAATGCTTCCACTAGCCAAGACCATGCGGCTAGGGGTGATGGAGTCAGGGCTCACCCGGGCTTTTCAGATCACAAGTCCTGCTCTCGCCTGGAGAGCGACACAGCTGGACCAGGGGAATTAAGTTTACTTCTTGCTCGATATTTTATGTTTGTGAGTTTAGTACCTTATTTCCATCAAGAACAAAATGGGCTTTCAACAAACATCCTTATCACCAAAAATGACACTTCATGGAAAAACACTATGGCTTTCGTTGTGTAAAAACACAAAGACACTCAGAATTCCCAAGATTCAGTCTGCTGTGCAACTCCCATCTCAACTGAAAACATGCATGAGAAAGTGTCCCCTGGGGGCAGGGGAGGGTGGCCTCAGGGTGCCAGACCGAAGGCAGAGCTAAGGTGAAGAGCTGGAGGGTGTCACTGGCCCTTCAGGAAATTGCCTTCTCCTTCTCCCTGTGATTCGACTATGGGCCACCTTCTCCTCAGAACATCTTCCTGCTGACCAGAGCTTCTCATTACATTAACAAGTGTTTAAACCTCCCCCTCTTAACACAAACCAACCCAACCCACAGATGAGACTTTCTCCTCCAAGCTGAAAATGCATCTCCCACCTCCCAGAGCCAAACTTCTCGAGTCAAACTACGCTCTGAGCCAAACTACATCTCAGAGCCAAACTACCCTCTGCCTTTCCTCACCTCCCCTTCCCCTCACCCCCTTCAGTCTTGTTGCCACCTCATCAGTCCCCGAAAGTGCCCTGGTGAAGGCCAGAAGCATTGAATTCCCCAGGCGTTTTTCTGCCATTATTTTATGATCTGACTCTGCCTAATTCTGCATCATGTTATCATGCCCACTCTCAGCTTTCCAACCACATTGGTAGGGTGATATGATCTCTTAGCCCCAGAAAGAATGTGAGGGGATCACCTATAAAAACTCCTCTCTCAATTCAAATATAAAGCACACAATAGTAATGGTAATACGGGCAAGTAGCATTGACAGCTCTCTGTGCTCACTCCGCTGTACTAAGCACTAAGCATTCCATGTGCTCCATCTCCCTTAACCACTATAAGAACCTCTGAGATAAATATTATCATTGTAACTTGAGACACTAGATACTTAAATCCCAGAGAGGTTGAATGACTTGTCCAAGGTTTCATGCTTGAATAAGCATCAGAGCCAAAATTCAAACCTGGTGGGTCTTATTCCAGACGCCCACTGCTCCCTGAAGCCCGTGCTGCATCCTTGACAAGTGCTTGAGGACCTCCTCGAATGCATCCTCTTACAAGGACTATGGCCTAGGTCAAACTGACTGATTTGCAGAGCTCTTTTTAGAAGTTTTGCCCTCTTTGGTCCAAATATGTCTTTGAGTAACTTCTACAAATCGCTCTGGCTCTTCTCCCCTGGGGCAAATAAAGCACAGCTCTGTGTTTGGTTGCACATACTTGTGCTTGAGTCACACCTTCAAACTCTTTGCATTAGCTTGCATTCTGGAAGGTTGAAGGGCCATTAAGGTCACATACAGCTGGAATGACGGGGATGGTAGAGAATGGGTCTTGTTCATTGTCTGGGGTTGAGGGCATGAGCTATAGAGAAAGAAAGGACTTGGCCCAGCTCACACATGGACCAGCAGAGGCGTCATGGCTGAAACTCACGGCTCCTAACCTCTGCTCTGCTCTGTCCACAGGACAGACCCTTTGGAAAGTCAATTGAAAAGACAAAGTCTAGTTTTCATGAGTCTCTGTGACTCAGACATGCAAATGTCTTCAGGGAGAAAATGAAGACTAATCCATGCTAATGAGACAGAAATTATAAAAAATGGTCCAAGTCCCAAAGCTCTGCTTTCTTAATGTCTTATAATCCACAGGAAAAACCCATTTATGCTTGTATCTGTGAACATGTAGTAAAGATTCTAAGTAACAACTTGACCAAGGCACATAGTACAGTCTGTATCCAGAGTCTCCACGCAAGGGCTTGTTCCAGGGAAAGGCAGCAGGTGAGAGCCTCTAGGCTTCCTGGGCCCAGCCCCCTGACTTTTAAATCCACGTGGAACCACAGATACCCAAGAAAAGAGGTCTAGGGGCCCTGCTTGTATGACCTGATGCTCATGATTCATTCCTGAAACAAATGATGAATTGGATAGTGAACATGGAAGGAGCTAATTTTGCAACATTCGATGTCCTCTGTGTCTAGCCTCTTTCACATGGTTTGCCATTTCACTTCATATGAGCATGTTGCATAAATAACATCAGCTGTGCACAAAAACTCACTTTTCCACATAGGAGGTCAAAGTAACCCTGGATGCCTGCTGGGTTACTCTATCCTGCCTTGAACCAAGGGGGACTGAGGGGCACGCAATGGCCATGTGTATAAACAACACGGTCCCCTCTCCCGTGAGGGAGTGCTAGAAAGGGGAAAGTACCTATGTTCTAAGCATGGAGGAAGCCGAAAGGAAAATTCTTTTACGTTGTAACCACTCCCAAACAGGCGCTGCAGATACAGTGGAGATCAAGACACACAAGCCCTGCCTTCTTGGCATTTGCATTTTGCACAAAAATGATGGAAAGTCTGACTCTGGTCAGGTTTTTTCAGCGTATTCAGCCCCCAGCTGCATGAGTCAGGGCTCTCAGGCCCCAGACCCGGGTGCTAAGATCTTGACTTGCCTTTCATCTCCTGCCCCCGAAGGTCACTGACCTGACAGCCTCTGCCCCTATTGTGTTTTGTAGTCTTGAGCTTCCCAAGTGACTGCTGCCCCTGTGCTTCTCTCATGCGTGGGCAGGTTAATCTCGCACTTCCACTCGCTTGCTAGAGAGTAATGTCCTTTGAAGATCTGAGGCCTGGCTTCTTGGGTTTTTTAAAGTAAACTTCGTTGAGGTATAACAAAGGAAAATGAGCATACCATAAGTGTGCAACCTGATAAGTTTTCACACATGAAGACACCCACGTAACTGACACCTAGATAAAAGAATAGAGTGTTTCCAGGACCTCAGGGCCCCCAGGTACTCCCTTCCATCACTGGCCCTCTGCCTCTATATTATTGCGGTTTTGATTCCCTTTTACAGATTGGCACAGGGATGTCTCTGAGATAACTTTAACACTGGTAATTTCCTTTTAATAGACAGAGCCATCCTCAGTTCAGGTCTTTAACAGGTGACAGTTGGGCTACAATCTAGCAGACTTCCGTCCTTTCTTTTTTCTTCTTTCATTTATTTTAATAACAGCTGTACTGAGATACAGTTATCATATCATAACGCCGTAACATTTATCTTTTTAAAGTATACAATGTGGTGGTTTTTCATACAGTTACAGTCAACCATCACCGCTATCTAATTTTAGAACCTCTTTATTACCCCCCAAAAGAACCTCATTATCAGTAAATTCATATTCCTATCTTCCTTATTCCCTGGCAACCATGAATCTATTTTCTGCCTCTGTGGAATTTCCTATTCTGCACATCCCACAGAATAAAGTCATACCACATATGACTTCTTGCGACTGGCCTCTTTTCCTTAGCATGCTTTTGAGGCTCAGTCCCATTATATCATGTATCACTTCTTCAATCATTTTTAAGGTTGAATAATGTTCCATGGTGTGGATATACCATATATTGTTCATGAATTTGTCAGTTGACAGATATTTGGATCGCATTTTGGATATTATGACTAATGCTATTTATAAACAGTCATGTACAAGCTTTTGTGTAGATGTCTTCAGTTCTCTTGTATAGAGGCCTCATAGTGGAGTTAATGGGTCATATCATAACTTTATGTTTAACATTTTGAGGAACTGCCCAACTGTTTTTTCAAAAGTAGTTGCATTGTTTTATAATACCACCAATGGTGAGTTTTGTGGTTTGAGTGTATGAGGTTTCCAATTTTCCACATCTTCATGAATGTTTATTATTTCTGTTTTTAATTTTAGCTATGCTGATGTGTGTAAAGTGGGATCTCACCGTTGTTTCGATATGCATTTCCTTAAGGACTAATGATTCTAAATATCTTTTTATGTGCTTTTGGTTATTTGTACATCTTCTAGATGATATATTGGAGAAATATCTATTCAAATTGCCCATTTTTCATAGATTTTTATTCGTCTTTTCATTTCTGAATTGTAAGAATTATTTATAATTTTTAAAACATCTTATAATTTAAACATCTATTCAAATTGTCCATTTTTCATAGTTTTTTAGTATTTTGTTTTTGAATTGTAAGAATTATTTATATATTTTGTTTAGTAGACACTTATGAGATATTGCAAATATTTTCTCTCATTCTTTAGGTTGTGTTTTCGTTTTCCTGAATTGGTCTTTTGAAGCACAAATATGTTTAATTTTGATAAAATTGAATTTAATTTTTCTTTTTCTGCTTGTTTTTGGTATCATACCTAAGAAACTATTGTATAATTGAAGGACACTAATGTTTATTCCCATATTTTCTTCTAAGAGTTTTATATTTTTGCTTTAAAATTTAGGTTTATAATTTACTTTATTTATTTATTTATTTATTTAGTTGGAGTCTCACTCTGTCGCCCAGGCTGGCATACTCACGGCCACCCCAGCATCACCCGCTGGGCTCTCGTGATCCTTCCGCCACAGCCTTCCAAGTAGCTGGAACTACAGGCACGCACTACCATGTCCAGCTAATTTTTTTTAAAAAAATTATTTATTGTAGAGACGAGGCCTTGCCAATTTTCCCGAGCTGGTCTCGAACCCGTTGGCTCAGGCAATCCACTCACCTCGGCCTCCCAAAGTGCTGGGATTACAGAGTGAGCCACCCAGCCTGGCCATAATTTATTTTAAATTAATTTTTATATACAGTGTGAGGTAGAAGTCTAACTTCATTTTTTTGCATGTGACTATCTAGTTGTCTTGGCACCAGTTGTTAGAAAAACTATTCTTTCTCCATTAAATTGAATTGTCAACCAATTGACCATAAATGTAAGGTTATATTTCTAGGGTCTCAACTCTATTCCTTTGATTTATATGTGTATGTTTATAACAATATCACGTCTTGATTATTGTATCTTTGGAATAAGTCTTGAAATAGGAAATGCATATCTTTTTTGTTCTCCTCTCCACTGAATTATCTTGGCCTTATCATTTTCATTTAAATTTTAGAATTAGTTTATACATTTTCACACACGCACACAGAAAAAGAGAAAAACAAGGCAGACAGTTTTTGGTAAAGATTTATGGACTCTAAATTGCTTTGATGACTATATGCCATTTTAATAATATTCGTAGTTCCAATGCATGAACTTGGGATGTATTTTTACTTATTTAGGTCTTTAATCTCTTTCAATAGTGTTTTGCATTGTACACTGTATAAATCTTGCACTTCTATTGTTGCATTTATTTCTAACAATTTTAGTCCGCCTTCTTAGGATTCTTCTTTGGGTTCTCAGGTTTTCTTTTAGAGTGTCTTGTGCTGGAAGTTAAACGCAGGAACTTTTCTCTGTCTTTATTTGAGTAGCCTTTGTGGTGTTGAAACTTTATTACTCTTTTGTATATTCAAGTAGGACATTTTTCTAAGTTTGTGATTCTTCTGATCCCATGGTCAATATAAACAAAAGACTAAATGCCACTGTGACTGGTAGACTTAATACATCACCCTGTCACTGTAGAAGGCAGAAAGCCTAATCTAGGGGCAAGTGGCAAGCTGGAAACATGGATATGCAGTTCAGATCTTCCTTTGCTGCAGATTTGTTGGTTGACATATTTATTCACATGAGATAATGCATTAGCCAAAATTAACTGTAAGCATGAAAGTAATGTCTAACTGCACAAAAATTTCATGTGTAGAAATGTAGCAATTACATGCCAGAGAGTTGTATCAATACATAATATCTGAGAGGTAATCTTATGGAATTTTAAAATTATCCTAACTATGTGAATAAATGCACTCTCCTCATTACTTCATTGCTGTTGTTTGAGTGTCCCCTCCAAAATTCATGTTGGAATTTAATTGCCATTGTGATGGTAATAAAAGGTGGGAGAAAGTGGGACCTTTAAGGATGATTAGGTTATAAGGGCTCTGCTTTCATGAATGGATTAATCCATTCATAGATGAATAGTTTATTGTGAGAGTAGATTACTTATCTCAAGAGTGGGTCTGTGATAAAAGCCAATTTTGCTTTTTCTCATGAACTCCTCTCTCCCTGTGATGCCATCCAGTATGTTATGACACAGCAAGAAGGCCCTCATCAGACTCGGCCCCTTGACTTTGGAATTCTCAGCCTCTAGACTGTAAGATTTTAAATTTATTTTAGTTATAAATTACCCAGTCTGTGGTATTGTTTAAATAACAAGAGAAAACAAACTAAGCCATTCATGTAACTGCTAGCTCATTCAATGCTCTTTTAATGAGCACCTTCTAGGCAGATACTGAGGACAAAAAGATGAGTAAGACAGTTATAAAACGTATGAAGGGTTATATAATCTAATACAAGAGAAAGACAGGTACACAAAACCATGATATCAGAGATGAAACTATAGCTATAATGCAATCTGAGTGTGAAAGAAAGAGAGAATTATTTATATTAATGTGACTTTAAAAGTCTTCATAAAAGTGGAAGCACTTCCAGAAAACTTTTTAAAAGAAAGCATTAGACTTTTTTGCAGTTTTCTCCTATGTGCTGCCTTGATGTGAACATCATAACTGGAGCTATCAGTCATCTTATGCCCATAGGATGAAGGCCAGCACCTAGAGCGGGTGATGCAGAGATTGGGTCTGGCTTGCTAATGACTTTGTGAAGCCCTAAATTGCTTTCCTTTTGGTTTCTCTCTGAAAGAAGAAACTCCTATCTTGTTTCTTTTTTGCTTCTTTTGAGTTTCTCTCTTACCAAGATATTGTGACATCAGACCTATTGAGCTTACCTACACTAAGAGATTTGATATATATGTACATAATATGTTCTGTATTTTAATTCATGTTTTAAATAATTCTTTGGGTATATAGGAAATCAGTTTCTCTAAGTTTGGGAAGAAATATAGTACTATTAAAATCATAACCTTTTTTTGAAATTGAGAATATTTTATTAAATTGTACATTTTTATGTTTTGTTTTAAAGATATGTGGTACAATTCAGGATTAGGTGTACAAATGGGCATCATACAGGTAAAGTTTGTGCCTTCTTTTGGTCTCCAAAAAATCATAATCTTTTGGGGAGGTAGATTGTATAAAGGTATGGTGATATATATATGGGTATTTGGCTGAATATCTGTTTTAAAAATGGGGTAAAAGGTAAGATAATACTTTCATGCACTGATATCTAAAAAATATTTCCTAAGTAGTTAAACCCTAACTTCCAAGTCTAGTAGACTCATAATCAGATTTATATTAATAGATACTATATTTTTTGTTTATAAAAATCAATCATGCTAATGCTAACAGTATTTAAGAATTTAGATCTTTTTCTGAGAGTTACCAACCCAGAGGAGTTTGAGTATAGTTAGATAACCAGATTACCACTTTGAAAACTAACTTATATTCTGGTGTGGCATTAAGACCTTTATCATTGACACCAAAGACATAGACTTGGGCTCTGTTATTTTGTTGATTAACAACTAAGGCAATTTAACAGCAGTAATTTTATGACTCCAAGACCACATTTTCCTTTACTTTTTCCCCTTCAATACCTTTTTTAACTATAAAAGTGGTATATGGGCTCTGTGAAAAATAAAAATATTTTAATATAGCCTTTGGTGCAGGAACAGCATTGAAATGGATATTAAACATGAATGTACCAAACGTAAATTCTCTTGGGTACATTTACAGTACATTTACTGAAAGGGAGGGAACATTTTATGATGTTACAAAGGAAGGGTCTCATGCTGTGTAATTGGGGTGGAGCCCAGTCCCAAGATTGCTAGAGCTTCATGTGAATTTTGCATCCTAATAGATGTGGAGTACACTAATCATGGTAGAATGAATATTAGACCAAAAAATCAACACAGAACTCCCTGGCTAGAGAGTTAGGAAGCTGCAGTGTCATGTAACCATAACGACAATCAGATGACCATCATTTTCACTCACTTATCATTTGTTTATTTCACAGATACTTAGGTGGAGACACAGTGGCAAACATGACACAGACAATTGGAGGGAAATAATTCTTTCTGTGAAAAGTCATGAACAAGCATTCAGTTAAAAAAGACTGTGCTTTTTACAAGTTCATACCTGGCAATTGGCTTTCTATAATTAGTAGTAGAAATTCTGGAGAAGAAAGTAGATAACAGTATTTTGCATGGAGCAAAAATTTATTGATGAGGTACAGGGACATAAGAAAGAAGTTCCCCGGACCTAGATGAAAAAGTTGGGTTAAGGAATGATTTTCTTGGCCATGACTGCTAAAGGTTATAACAGTTTGTCAGGGAGAAGGAGTTGGAGATTAATACATGAATCCACTGTATAGCCTTTATACTTTGTTATACGTAAGTAAATCTAGAAATGATATCTATTTCTCTTTGTAGAAGATGAGTATAATCAATCTCAATAAGTTCTTTCCTTGTGTTTAGACAGTCATGAGCCATAAGAACCTTATTCCTAATAAATGCTCATATAAAGCTCATAAATTTTAGCTCATTTAATCCCTGTAATGACCCTGTGAGGTACTATTGTTATCCTCATCTCAACTTTTTAACAGCTGATGAGACTGGGGCTCAGAGAGGTCAATTAGGACAGTGAGTGTCTAAAGGGGATCAGGGTGTGAGCTCAGACCCAGTTCACACACTCAGCCACATGTGCTATGCTCTCTGCCTTCTTGAAGACTGTTCTATCTCTAACTGAATTGGGCTTGCCCATATTGACTCTTAAAAGCAAGGTTCTAATCCATAGAGAAATACATCCAGGGAAGGGTGATCCTCTAGAGAATGTATCCCCAGGGCTCATCTCTGCCTGACAGTGCTATGAGTAACAAAGATATTGACTCATGTGGTTTTCCCATCTCTGTCTGTTATCTTGTTCTTTTCATATTTTAGTTGGAAATTTTAGTTTTCATATTATGGTGCTTAATGACAACCACATAATGCCTATGGGTGGAATGGAGATTTCCCACATTGAATCCTCAGAATGGAATGTGCTGCTGTGTTTCTAAAGAACTCTTTTCTATTCAAAATCTCAGAATGAAAAATTTGTGAGGATACATGAATTTTGGAGATTGGAGACACAAAGACACTTTCTAATAAGGTGCATCGAAGTTCCATCAGGTTTTCATTCCTGATCGCCTGGAGGACTGTGGATTCTCCCATCATGAGTGGGCACGGAAAGCCCTGCCTTATAAAACCGGGCATGCCTCAAGAACAAACCATAAGTTAGTCTCCCTTTGGATCCAAGGGTAATGCACATTTCTTACATTTGCAAAGAAGTCATCTGGTAACTGTATTTTCCTGATTTCTATAGATGTGGGTCCACATTCCAAACCCATCCACTACAAGTAAACATAAGTGAAGCCTACATTCTGATTGCATAAATGAAAATTAAATTGAAATATGGAATATTTTAAATAAAAATGCATTTTCATTGTATTTTTTGCCTGGAATAGATTCTCGGACAAAATTAATTATTACTGTAAGCTTTGTCTCCATTCTTTTTAGTATCTCAAATTTTTCTCCTTGAACTTCAGATCTCTTTTTTTTTCTCTAAAGAGAATGATGTTGAAAGAGCTCGGGAAGGCACAGGGAAGAAGGTTCATGTTAGTATCTGCGTAGTTGAATGGATTGGAATGCATTGTATCAATGCCCAATCCACTGCAGTGTCACTTTTCTACTGAGAAACAGCTCACGCAGCCTGTGACAATGAAAGGGGGCTAGGCAGGTGGGCCGATGACAGCAAGGCTTGGCGACTTCCAGATCAGTTCCACCCACCACTGTGCTCCTCCAAATAAGCTCAAGGTCCTCACCTCACCTGGTCTCTGGACGCTTATTAAAGCTTCCCCTGCCACTGGTGGGAAGCGAATGAGATGAGCTACTGGAATCCTGGTGTAACCCTTAGAAGGGGAAACTTACAAACACCAGAGGATTTCTTACATGCCTGAGTGTAAGGCAGCTTTCTTTATTAAGAAAATAAAAGTGGTTGAAGCTTCATGAAACCGTTAGGGAGGTTGCAAGGACTGAATTCCCTGACACGTCTACTGAGGAAGCCAGGACTGCAAAGGTGAGGAAGTCATGGGAAAGAGAATATCACTCATTTCTGCTGGGAATTCTTTATTCTTGTTTTGTCAAAAAGCAAAAAATGATTTTTAAAAAATTAATCAAAACAGAGCTTGTTTCAAGTGGAAGCAGCTGGAGTTTCACTTTGGACCCTGAGGGTGCCCTATGCTTCAGAAAATGAAGCACACAGAAGAGCATTTGATCAATTTTTTATTTCTAGTTCAAATACTAAGACACAATTTACACAAATCCCACAGGGTGGTTGGGGATTCTTGAACTGCTCCCTTAATCTGTCTCCTTTGTTCCCATGCTCTGTTTGTAGGTTCAGGGCCCACAGAGACCATTGAGTTCATTGATCCATGCCAGGGCTTTTGTCCTAACACCTGGGAAGCCACACTGACCATTAATTGTCCATCAGATATTTTGTCTAGACCCTTTTCTCCTACCCTTTCTCTTTGGCTCCATCCAAGATCTGCTTTCTAGGATTGAGTCCGGGGTGGGTTACCAATATCAGCTGGTTTATTCAATTTCTTCTTACTTACAGCTGGAACTCAGATTCAAGATGGTGTTATTCCCAAGAATGTGACCTGAGCCACAACATTTTACTGACACTTCCTCTAATGACCTGTCAGTCCAGGAAGCACTCTATAGCTTTCATTCATTGCTAGATCCATCTCTCAGATGAAGATAGGCAAATTCACTCACTCTTTAACAGGTTTTTATTGAGCGTATGCTATGTACTATCCCAAGGCTTAGCTCTTGAAAAGTCTGTGGTAAATGGAGCTTCAGAATTTAGATTTCTAGCAGTTATGGCTCTGGGCAGATGTTGAGCTATAGTAATTTCAGAAGGTGAAGTTTCCTTGAAATAATTGCCATTCTGTAACACACGATTGAGTTCATTGATCCATGAAAGCCATGCCATGTACAATAGAGTCTTTACTGGCTGATCTCTACTTAGCCCATGTGGCTGGTCTCTACTTAGCCTGTGTGGGCTGGCCTCTACTTAGCCCATGTGATAAAGTAAACCCTTGCTCCAGATAGCCACTACTTCTCTTGGGAGAGGATTGCATGGCCTCTTCCTGTGAGATCAAGTTTGTCCAAGGTTTGTAGTGCACCCCCTGTGAGGCTATATTGTCACCTCCACGATGAAAGACTCAACCACATGATGTGTTCTGGCCAATGAGAGGTGAGGTGAGGGTAAGGCCAGTCACTGTATTGGGTGGTTTGAGGGCTGGAACTTGGAATGAAATGAGGAGAGAGAACAGAGGTTCTACTTGTAGCTTATATCAAAATAGAAGGGAATTATCTTAAATTATTCCAGGTGTAAGTTTCTGCCACCTTCTCTAGTACAAATAATGATTTCAGCTCACTCTCAGAGTTTCAGGTTTGTCTCGAAAGTGTCAGCATTTCCACCATTCCTTAGTCACTGAATGAGGGGACTACTGAAAAATCTGTGACTGATTCTGTTTACATAATATCACTCTTCCTCTAGTCCCTTCTTCTATCAGGGCAGGCCATGCTGTGGAGCTGTGGGAACGACAGACCTCAAGGCTTATTCTGTGAACATGGTTTCCCTCCCCTCTGCCAGCACCTTCTCCCAACACTGCTCCTATGTGATGGAGCAGAGGATACCAGTAGACCCACAGCACTACTCTTAGATTCCTTGGGCCTATGTAAAATGAGGTTATAACTCCCCTCCACCACATGCCTGAGGCTCACTCTTGCAACAGGGAGTCAGTAACCACCAGAACTCTGTGGTATGGCTCAGATGGCAGGCAAGGCTTTGGGCAAAGATGATCAGACAAAGCTGAATTCCAACATGTTTAGATTCAGGGAGAAGACTCCATCGAAGGAAGAATCTGCTGATGTGCCCACCACAGGGCAAAAAATGTCAAACTTTCTAGCTTAACTCATTAAACACTTGGAGATGAATTCCAAGGATTTTAGGGGATATCTCGAGGCCCTACACAGTGCCTAATATATAGCAATACCTGATTCTTTCATGAATCCAAGAATGGGACCAGAGGGCCCACAATCTTTCCAGAGGCTAGAGAGTCATTCTCCCTTCTTCCCTTGGCATGAGTGCCTTCTCTCTGGGCTGCTGGAGGGCACGGGGTGGAGGGAGTGGGCTCTAAGTTCACAGGGCTACGTGTAATTCTGTTGAATGACTGACGAGACAGCTAAAAGATCCAACACAAATCTTCTTTGCCCATTTCTCTTCTCTGCAGAATCAGAAGATGGACTACCTCCTGCTTTCATCCTCTGGGACAATGATTAGGAGATTTGAGACTACTTGAAGATCAGACTAGTTGAAGAGAAGTGTGTGTGTGTGTGTGTGTGTGTGTGTGTGTTTTAAAGAAGTGGAGTGAATACATCTAAACATATCCAGCTTCTATCTGCACTTAGTGATGTTATTAATAATAAAGATTCATTTATCTATAGAAATAGGATTTCATGAAGATGTTTTTTTCCCAGGTCCCTTCCAGCTCAGACACTCTGATGTTACAAGTCTCATTCCCTGGTGTGGCTGCACCTCACCGGGTTTGTGAAAGTCACTATTCTACACAGTACGCTGAGCTGGGAAGGACAGAACTCTTGGAGTTTAAGACCTGACTTCTAGTCCTGGCACTACTCTCTCCCCATTCAATGGCCATCAAGCAAGTTACTGAGGAAAATAAAATCACCTTCCCAGAGTCACGGTGAGGGTTAACTTGGATACAGCATGTGAGTGCTTCTCGTTTCTTCCACAGGGCCTGGAACATTTTCAGTGCTCTCAGAGGTCCTCCTAGTCTTGCCCATTTCCCACACAAAACGGGGACCATTCTTGAAGTATTTTGCAGAAGCAGAAGAACATTCAGTAAAGCTAACTAGATCACGAAGAACAAAAACAACTTAAAATATTCTAAGTTTGGCTTATAAGGCCCACAAAGGGATTCATGAAAAGTACAATTTTAGATTGAGTAAGGATATTGGAGTTTTGCTTATGATAATTTGTATTTTTTGCTAAGTTTCTTTTTAAGATTCTCCACATAATATTTGACTTTGGTGCTACAAACGAATAGAAGAGTGTTACTGCATCTGTAATGTAGCTGCAGCATCTAAACAATTTCTACACCTAAATGGTGATGGGCAATGTTGCTTCTCCTTTTTGTCCTGGGCATGTGGAGACCACACTTTTCAGTGCCTTTGTAGTTAGATGAAGCCGGGAGTACAGATCTGACCAATCAAATGGGAGCACAAGAGACAGTGTCACTTTCAGGCTAAGGCAGAAAACAAACCCTCGCACAAGTCTACACTCTCCTTCTTTCTTTCCTTCAGAGTCAGAGGTGTTCTAGATGGAGTGTGTGTCAGCCTGGACCCCGGAGTGCCCATGAGGAACAGAATGTCCTTTGTCTCAAGTTGGATACACAGCATGGATGAGAAGTAAATCTAAGTGTAATATTTTGGGAATTTCAGAGTTCATTTTTGATTGCCGCATAACCTAGTCTATCTTGAATAATACAGAGGCCTAAGGGCACCAAATTAAAAAAAATAAGAAAAGCCTGGTTCTGCAAATCAATAAGGAAAAGAATCAGAAAATAGCAATAGGACTAATATATCTTAAAACAACTTGTATATAATAATCACTTCTCCAAAATTCTTCACACTTAAAGGATTCCACAGATGTTTGTTGATGTGTTCTCTAACTTGAACTTGAATTAATAATTACTGTATAGTTTATGTATTCCTTCAGTAAATATTTATGTGTCGGGTTTATCATAATATGGTAGAAAACAGGCAACTAACAAGATGAATGTATAAAATCTGTGGTATGTTAGATGGTGCTATGTTAACTGCTAGTTTAAAAAGAAAAATGGAGGCTAAGCACAGTGGCTCACACCTGTAAACCCAGCACTTTAAGAGGCTGTGGCTGGAGGATTGCTTGAGTCCAGGAATTTGAGACTAGCCTAGGCAGCATATGAGACCTTAAAATATTAACCAGGCATGTTGGCACACACCTGTAGCCTGTAGTCCTAGCTACTTGGGAGACTAAGGTGGGAGGGTTGCCTGAGCCCAGAAGATCGACAAAACAGTGAGCTGTGATCGTGCTAGGCTACAGAGTGAGACCCTCACTCAGGCAAAAAAGAAAATGAAAAGACAATGTACTCCAAAGTTAGCCCAAAGCTGTCAGCGCTTCACTCTGATCTCTCTCAAGAAGCAAATCCTATCAATGTTGCTGCTATCTTTTTTTAACATCACCTGTAAAACTCTAATATCTTTCTCCAGTCACATTTCTCACTGATCAAAGAAGACATGTATTTAGCTATCCCACCAACATACACACACAAAATAAATGTTTAGACAGAATATTTCTCTTCATGACTCTTGTCGCCGCCATCAGAACACACCCTTCCACCCCCTCCACACTGTACCACCTGCATGCTCAATGCTCCCCACCTCCCATACCCAGGCTGCTGTTACTTTCTTCCATTCATTCATTCGTTGAGCACACCTCTAGAGACAGCTAAGCCTGTGCCAGACACTGCTGCCCCCTTCTTTCTGAAGGCAGACCTGGAGCAGAGTCACAAGCGGGCTGGATGCTGTGAGAGCAGAACAGGCAGCTGCGGTCAGGTAACCAGGGCCTACCCAGGGCTACAGCCAGGAAAGGTCTCCCGAGTGATGAGCAGAAGCAAGGAAGGCTAGGAGCCAGCCAGGCAAGGGAAGGCTGGTGGACAGGCCAGGCTCGAGCAGAGGATGTGGTCTGTGCAGTACCCGAGCTGAAGAAAGGGCCAACAAGGCCGAGAAAGGGAGCTGTGTGGCCATATCAAGGAGGAAAGGGTCCAGGAGGAGCGAGGGCTGAGCCAGGTGTGCACAGCAATAGGAATCACCTCGAGCCCTCCCCACTTGGCGCGGGGTGGCCTCCTATCCTACTGCCACCTTATCACCACCACTCCATGCAGGGAAGCGGGAAGGCGTCCTCCTCCTTCAAGTTCGCAGGCCGGATCTGGCTCAGCCTTGAGCTCTGGGGGAACACTGGACTGTCGAGGCCAGTGGCAGAGTGAGGCCGAGTGGCTTCCCACAGGGCAGGGAGGCCACGGCGTCAGGCAGCAATTGGCTGGCCGTGCAGAGTATCACATGGTGACAACTCCATTCCTGCTGCCGCCCGCATGCGACCCAGTAGAGACTGCACCTGAGTTGCTTGCTGTCTTCATTCCCACCCCCTCACCCGAGCAGTCTCTGGGCTTTGACTCCTGTACTTGGAAGCTCCTGGGCATCCACCCCTGCCAAGCTTCCCCAGACCCACCAGACCCACCATACTGGTGAGGCCTGGCTTCGCCCCAAGTTTCACCTCAAAGCATCCCTGAGAGTCTAGGGTTCTGGAATGAAAGCATGCTTTAAAAAAAAAAAAAAACTGTCTTTTTAGTAAAGATTCTTTACTTCTCATATCTTTTTGCAAAGAAAAGGGAGCGAGGAAAAGAAAAAAAAGAACAAAGGGGAGGGGAGACAGAGACAGGCAGAGACAGACAGACAGACTAGTAAGACAGGAAGGGAGGGGAAGGGAGAGGGGGGTAGAGAGAGAGACAGAGAGATAGAGAAAGAGAGATTACATCGAAATTCCTGGATCGTATTAAGGCAGGCAATGAGAAGCCCATATACAGTGATAAGCAGAGAAGTGACAAGACTTGGTTTTTTTAGGAAAGGTCACCTAGATTACAGCGTGATGCTTTTTACCTGACTAGAGTCTCTGTTGGTTTACCCCACATGGCAACCGCTCTAGATGAGCTTCTCATTAACTCTGACCACCTTCTCAAAAGCCTCTGACCGCCAAACGATCTTGACACTAACACCCTAGAGAAAGCGTTGCTTTTGTAAATAAAATGTTTTGACCCTGTCGTTCTCATTTCAAAATTCTGTGATTGTTCCTGAAATCAAGTTAAACCTACTGATCCTAACTGTCCAACAATTGCCCATCACCTTCTGTATTCTAGCTAAGAAAACACGCTTACAAATCCCTTCTCAAATATAGTACCGCCTTTCAATTAAAAAAAAAAAAAAAAAAAAACCTTTCTTAAAGTGTCCACACAAACTTCTACAGCTATTTAACCTGGAAAGAAGTTTTCTCTTTTAGTGATACAAACCGAACTTTTTTTTTTTAAATGCCATCTGGGATTTGCTTCTAAAGAACACAGGGCACGGGGAAAGGCCTCCTCGCTTAGCACGGGGTGGCCTCTGCATCCTCCTGCCGGGCCTAGCACCACATGTCCCTGCGCGGGGAAGCAGGAAGCTGTCCTTTGCATCCTCCGATGTTCTCAGGCCTGGTCTGAGAATACGAATGAAACAAGACTGGCACGATGAAGGACGCGGGAGGGCTGACTGCGCTATTCTGTCTACTTTTATGTGTTAGAATGGCTCCACATCTCAGAGCCCTCAAATACCATATACATTCTTTTATTGTTCTATTGCTTTTCCATAAAAGATGATGTTGCTTAGAATGATACCAAACATCCCCCTCAGAGATTAATCTGTAGAAGTTCAGTCACCAAACATTAAAAAAAAAGTAATTTTAAAGCAAGCTACCCAATGAAGCATTTGTAATTGTTTTTTAAAACTATCCTGTCTAAACATCTTCATTCCACTAAAATTATTTTAGTCATACAAGTCTGCTTGGCATTCGCAGCTTTATAAAGAAAGCCATAGCGGAGCTGTGTTAACAGATACTTCTGCGTTTCCAAATAATCTTCTTACATTAACTATACATCTTTTGCATTATTTGTTAACTCCCACCTCTGTATATGAAAAATGTTCATCAATGCGGCACACCAACTTACAGAATCATTGACTTTCAAGGCTGAAAAGGACATTCAAGGTCCTCTAGTCAACCAGCCATTTGATGTTTTTATTTTTAGATTAATGTGTGTACGTAATCTGTTAAGATTTAATGGGTAATTTAATGCTGGTTACCATGTTCACCACGTATAGCAGGAAAAGTGAGAGAGCAGTGAAAGCTTCCTTAGTCTACAACAGTAGGATCAATTACTAGTGCCATCCTAATATCTCACTCCAAATAATTATCACTTTAGAAAATAAAATAATGCTAATATTTCCCTGTCATGTTATAACTTCTATTGCAGGCAATTACAGGCTACAAAGAAATTTTGTACGTGACACCCTCTGAATAGCATGCTTTACCACAGTGTGCTCAGTTGTTGGAGCTGCCCCACAATTAGGGTGAGAAATAACACCATTTCCACTCCTCGCTCAACATTTAAAGTCAAAGTCATCAAATAGCGAAAGATTTCATTACCACCCTGTACTGACAGAGACCAATATTAATTATTATTTGAATTAACCTCTGAGCCATGGTTTTCATCAGCACTCAGAAAAGACAGGGACAATTTCTAATTACATGCCACCCTCATTATAAGTCACTAGGCCGCCACGCTATATCTGATGAGGCTGCTACACTTGCTTTGAAACTGCTCTGGACTCCATTATGATCTTCTCATCTTGTCCACAAGGAAATGGAATTCTGGAGGCCTTGGGGATTCTCTCCCCACTAGTTACCATTTTTTTTCCTTTAAAATTGTGATGTGGGAATTATACTTAAGCCCACTACTAAAAATCCTTAAAGCAAAATAAACAGTCATTCAGTGTTTACACTTTACTCTAAAGCTGGACAGTCACAGCTATGTAATAGCTTCACTTGTCCACAGACTTGGGAAGGACATGTTAGTGGAGCAGAACTGGGTTATCATATCCACCGTGTACACCAAATGTCAACTGGTCTAGTTTACTTAGTGTAAAAGTAACCCATGACACAAGAAGGAAAAAAATCCAACAGAAAAGAAGACGGAAAATTGAAAAATCTGTTTTATTTCACTCTTTCACCACCTAGTCTTACTCTCCAAAGATAACCAACTCAACAGTTTCCTGTGCATCCTTTCCTGCCCATGTGAGCTCGTGCAGATGGGTATCTGCATACATTATGCATTGCCCAGCCCTTTTTGAAGCAGGGATCTAGGAGGTGGCCATCACAGCCACCTGTCACCATCTCAGCTGGAGCTGTTCTGGCACTGCCCTCTCACAATCACTCTGCCCTCCAAGGTACACATTGCAGGCTATTCTTTAAAAATACACCATTTTTAAATCCAAGAAGATGCAGACCAATCATCCATGATACAAATATTTGCATTTAAAATACCTCAAGATTTTTAAGGATTTCGGTAAGGCATTGCACATCACTAAAATAGTGTCAAAAGGCAGTGGAAAGCAGAAAAAAATGAATCTGTGTTCTCAACGACAACAGAGAAAAGATACTGCTTTTCTGAATCTTGATTAGAACTTAATTTTAAAGTTAATGAAATCAATTTCATGTTAGAATGGCAATTTACTGACTTTAACACAGCTAGTACAGTGAAAAAAGATGTCCATCCTCCACAAGGCAAAGACACAGAGCTAAACAGTGTGACTGGAATGAATCGACTCCTTACTTGACTGTGCACACTGCTGTCACAGCACCTGCCCTCTGTCAGGCCTGTGCTTCCAGGACCAGTGCTGTCTGTTATTGAAAAAAAATACTGCTGCTGCAACTAATACCATCAGTAAGACCAAAAAAACAAAAAAAAAAGAAAGAAAGAAAGAAAGAAAAGAAAAATTTTAAAATTAAAAAGCCTACACAAGAATTATAGTAGATTAAGAACTTGTATTTTGACACCTTAATTTTTTTTTCAAGAATCTACCTCCCACTTGCCACTGTAGTGAACAGAAGAGAACCTTTCATCTAAACACGATGTAAAGAAGAAACTGGTATTGGGAAAAGTATTTCCTCAAAAACTGACTGAGTTTTTGAAACCACTCCAAGAAGCAGCTACCATAAACAATACTACTAAGGGAATAAAAATCTAAAATTTAAAAAAATAATCAAAATTGTTCCCAGCAACCTATATTTGTGGTCTCCATTCTTAAATACCCCACTACTAATAACAAATTATAAATATATAAATTTATACAAATTATTACTATAAGACATATTTTAAACTCCTTTAGGAAAATTGCTATCTTTAAGTGGCATTTCTATTATCATTGCTATTGGAGATAAGAATAATTTTTTAAATTGTACTTAAGGTACAATATGATGCTTTGAGACAATGAAATGGTTACTGTAGTCCAGCAAATTAACATATCTATCATCTCAAATAGTTTCCACTTTTTTGAGATAAGAATAAATTGGAACTAAAGTTTCCTCTCACTCTTAAATACTATTTCAATTTCTATTTTAAAACTTCAACGTGCATAGGATGTGTCAGACACTGTGCTAGGTATTATGAATAAAAAGTAAACGAGAAATTCTTGATGAGCTCAATCTAGCCAGGAAAACAAAGAAGAAATTTAACTATTACACTGATTGAGCATTATTAGAATTTAGTTGCAAGAGAACAGCTTTTACCTAAGAGTTTTTATTTAATTATCAATTTGATCAAAATCTGTAAGCCAACTACTCTAAACTGTTTGCTGGCTGCTACAGGGATACAAAAACAAAATGAATAAGATTTTTACACTATGTTTATTCCCTGCCTTCCTTTAACTTAACTGAACTCTGGATAAGCAGTGCACAGGACTCCCTTCTTTAAGGGAATCCACCATTTTATCTAGTCACCAAAATATTACAAGCTACACAAGTGTGCCTTGATTACTTGTTAGGTGATGTTACAATGTAGTGTCCTATTTTAGAAATCAGACCTTAACCCTTTTAATAAGAAAATACTAAAATGGCCCCAGGCTGCCTTCAAAAAACTTATAATATAAAGGAAGAAAACAGTAACATAGACAATACAATCTTAAGAATTCTGCAAGAGAAGTGAGCCCCAGTCAGAGAGGAATGCCCAAGATAGAGCCATAAGTTCTCCCAGAAAAGGATGGCAAAGATCCCACAGGGACAAGAGAGGCACCTGGGGGTAAGACCACCTTAAATACCTTTGTACCTCACTTGTGGGTTTACTGGCTGAACAGTCTACAAGGGGGTGTGTGCCCCAATAACTAGAAAGAGAAGACGGTATAAGGTAAGGGAGTTGCTTTCAGTTGAAAAGAATCAGAATTGGCTTCACAGAAGAGTCAGCATTTGAAATAGCACCTGAAGACAAGCAGTATTTTGGCAAGCAAAGATGGGCTTTAGTGGACACAATGGACCTAAAAATAGAGCAGAGCAAGAGCAGAGTCATGAAAGAGGGAATCAATTGTGTGTTTAGGGACCATGAATAATCCAGTTAAGCCTGATTGTGGGATATATTTAAAGAAGAGTAGATCCTACAGTTAGAAAGTTAGGCTGACAGAAGAAGGAAAGGCCTGTATGCCTCAGGGGGAGGCAGGCAATTTGGTTTTCAAGGGGCAAATGCAAAACCGGGTGTAAAGAAGTACGAGTCGATGAGATATGGACACCAGAGCGACCAATCAAAGAGACTGAGAAGCCTCTACAGTTGGTCCAGCAGAGAAGGCCAGGAAACAGTGAAAGGTGGGTAGAACCCGAGAGGATTGTGGAGAACAAAATCTACAAACTTTGACAACATTCTGAATAAGGAGGATTGCAAGAGGAGAGAAAACCACAGATGAAGTGGAAACTGTATTCCTGGGTGACTCGGAAAGCGACTGGAGAGAAGGCTGGGTGTGATTCTAAACACCTAGTACTCAAAGCACAACTCTTTTGTCACCCTTCCTGGCGTAAAAATAAACCCAGGATCACTCAAAAACCGATCCTTAAATATAAAACTGTGTTTCTTTCCCCACACAACCCCCCAATCACCACTCTCACCAGTTAGCACACATTCTTCAAATCCTGCACGAAAGCTAATTCCTCCAGGATCCCTCCCCAAAGATTTAACTGGCCACATACAATAAACATGTCAGATCTTCACACTTTGATAAACTATACACAGCATTTGATTCTAACTTGCATGTGCCTGGCAAACCTGGCATCCTGCCTTGCCACAGCAGGCTGGCAGGAAGGGCGAGGGAGGGGGGATCATCTATGAACAGCTACCCAATTCTCGTAATCAATTCTTCATAATTACTATTCAAACCTCAAAGTAGCTTCTTATAGAAGGATAACTTGCAAACTTTTCTCATTAATCCAACCCATTAATCAGTAAAAGAGCTATCGGCTACATTAACACACATTTAAGTTGTTTCAAGGGAACAAGTGAATGACCCACAAACAAGACAATAAATGACAATCTCCAAATCTAGCAGGGCTAAAGAAGAGCCATTCGGGGAAAGCAGACAAGTTCCTTTCCTCAGAAGGGCCACCAGTCAAGGGAGACCGCTGGATGAACGCACTCACAATATTTTAATTGAAATCACTATCAATCAATCTAGTTTTGTCAATATTTGCATGTTTCAGCCTCTGTGGATGCATGAATAAACAAGTTCCAAGACCATACTAGAGCATCAAAAGTGTTTCTTATTAATATTTATCAGATTTTATGTCGGAGTCAGAGCTCCTATGCAGAATCTTAATACTAATATATTATTTTAAAAGATCTTTAGATTAGCAAACAATGTTAAAAGAACTTCCCTTTTCTTCATTACATGAAAACTAACTTTCAGCATATCAACTTTTTACAACAGCGAAATATTTTCAGAAAGGTTTAAAAGTTCTTAAATCAGCAAATCATAGCTAAATTACTATAGTTTTGTCCTGATAACTTGATGATAACTGTGTTACTCTTGAATATTTCCTTATGCCACAACTCTAATTCTTACTTTGCACTGTAACTATTCAATAATTAGAGCAAGATCCTCTATTAACGAGAAATTCCGTAACATGCATTTACATAACAAGTCGTCTTATCACCCTTTGTTCTTTCGTCATCTACACTGTTCAGACATTGTTCTAGCATATTGTTTAAATTATTTTTATTAAACTATATGCAAAGTTCTAGTGAAGCACAAAAATATTTCCTGGTATCCTAAAACTCACTATTTGACCAAGTAAGTAAAAATATTAAATACTAGAAAAATGTGCCATACAGAATTATTTCTAACTACTTCCTGAATGTTACCAACTTAAGCAATTCATAATGGTTCAACTATCTAACTCTAATTCAAACTTTAAGCATTTTAAATAATTTTGTACAAGCATACTAGAAAACAAAATATTAATCATAAAACTTGTTACATCACTCAACAGCGATCAGATCAAATGTAAAAGGATCTATGTGTTTCCATTAGATTCTCTCTGTCATTTGGACCCGCATAGCTCAGGTCCACTAAAATAATTTAAATTCATTCTTTCAAGACTGTCAGGGTAAAAGGGCTCTTGACTTTGCTTTCAGATCCTGAGACCTAAAAGCAAGTACGTCTCACTCATCCACTAGATGCATAGCCTTGGGGAAACCTGAAGTTTCTTTTTTTATAAAATTCCACCTTTCCTATAAGAATTAGAGTACCAATGTGTATGAAAGTGCCTGGTAGGCAATGAGACACAGCACAAATGTGATTCATTTTATCATACCATGTTGATCAATGCATAAGGTTGGAAGTAGAGAGTCATTATTCCATGTAGCGTGTCTCCCTGTTTTCTATTCTACATGTGTCACCATTATCTTCGTATTTTATTTTTAAATTTTAAAGCATTGGTGGCATGCGTTTTTTCCAAAACATTATCACAAATGCTGACATTTTTACTCTAGAGGTTTACTTATATATGCCCTATTATACGTTAAATTGGCAAGATTGAGGAAGTAGGACTAATTTGGCTTGGCACCAGTTTACAGCACTTAGTATTATTTTAAAACTTCATAAGTGAATTATGTTTTAGCTGCAATTTCATATGTAGCATGTTACTAACAAGTCTAACTTTTCAATGAGTCCGATGCTTCAGTGAAACCCAACAACTAAGTAATTACCACATGAATGCAGTGAAAGAATGAATAATCATGTTTATGTATATATACCTCTTTGCCTTCAGTGAATTTATACCCTGGCTAAAGGGGCAAGGCATAAATAAGAAATTGCACTGCCTATGCTGCAGGGAAAACAGGAGTCCCTCCTATGGCCAAATGTGGGAGCTACTAATACCAAATGCATAGGCTCACTAACACCTGTACCCACCCATTCCTCCTGCCCTCCTGGTACCAGAGTAGCTGTGTTCTTCCAGGCCCGTTCCCTCACTTTTAGACTCCACGGAACTTCTCTTCCGTTTAGGACTCTAACTCCATCAATTATCCTTTATCCTCCTTCCTATATAGTCTTTTACAACCCACCTCTGAATTGGATTCTTCCCACTTGCTTTACACAGTCACATCTCTGCTAGTAGATTCTTTCAGAAAGCAAACAAATATCACCTGGCCTGTAGGGGTGGGGAGAAAGGAAGCTAGTGAGCCTGCATCTTGGAACTGGCCAGAGGCTACTCGAGTCAGGCGTATGATTGGACAGTCACTTCCAAGGGACTGGAGGAAGAAAGTGGGTGTAAAAATCCACCCAGTACTCCACCAGCCAAGCCATGTGATCTACGGAAAGGGCACCTCTTGTGACTTTGCAGAGGTTCTGTATGGGATAGGGGTGGCCTCGCTGAACATACGCCATTTAAGCAAACCAGCAATCCACAAGGCACCCAAGATACCTTCCTTCCCCCATGGCGTCCCACATCCAACCTATCATCAAATCTTACTGATTTTACCTACTAAATCTTTCTCAGACCCACCCAACTTCTGTTTGTAGTTAGACCACCACACTAGATCAAATCACTGTCCCTCTCACCTGGACTTCGCAATAGTCTTCCCCTCCAGGCCTCTCCAATCTATGTACATGGTACAACCAGAGTACATACTTCCCATTCTTCTTGGGGTACAGACCAAGCTCTCTCTGGTAAAGCCACAGAGTCTTTGGTCAGGAAGATCCCAGCCCAGCTTACCTTCCCCAGGTTAGTCTTTCTACCCCTAGGTCAAATGCCTCTATTAGCCACTCCTTGACAGCATACACTGCTCCTTTTTTTCCCCAAGTAAACAGCTGCACTTCCACAGATTTGCATGATTGTTTGATTAATACCTATCTGTCCCACTAACCTTGGGCGCCTGATATAATTGTGTTCCCCTCTGTATCCCCAACACTCGGCATGATGTCTAACCCACAGATGTACATGAATACCTTTTTAGGATCAATAAACAAACATGAAACAAGGAATTCTATAGCCAACACTTAGGAAGGGTGAGATAAAACACATGAGTACAAAGGGAATTCAAACAAGGGAGGAATTTTTCTATGAGTAGGTTTAATAAGGGAAATTTTCTTTTAAAAGGTGAGAGAGAGACATCGGAGGGGGGAAAAAAACCCTAAGACTAGCACAACGCAGAGAATGGCACATGTGGAGCTAGGCCACGCTGGAGAGGGAAAAGAGGACTGGGACAAAAGAGGACCAGGTGCAAGCAGAGGGTCTGAAAAAAGAGAAAGTTTTACATTGTAGACCCAGGAGCTGAGACACAGTGAAATTGAGATTCATCTGGCAGAATGTAGTCAGATCCAAGAAGAGGCAGGAGTTGTGAGCTGTTTCGGAGATGCAGCTCAGCCACAGACCAAGCTCGATAACTGGCTCCACAAAGGGAAAGAGGGCGGCTTGGGAGATTAAAATCCAAAGCAGCTGCCCAAGATGATGGCAGAATGGAAGGGCTGCTTGTTGGCGGGACAGCTCTTCCAGGAAAGAGTAGGGCGATGTCATGGTTCTGTTTATGCTCATAGACAGGAATATAACACTAATTTCATGACGCAGCTCAACAAAACGAGAGTTTCATGGTTCCAGTTATGGAAGCATCATGAATTTGTCTGATTCCCTATAGGGGGAGTAGTGGAGAAGTTATTCTCTCAACTGACAGAATTTTAATCAAATGGAATTTCAAGAACTTATCCTAAATCATTTTCTAAAATTTAAGTACTATAATGAGAAAAACAAATGCACAAATAGCCTTCTGTTCTTGCTTTGCTTTCTTCTTTTGTTTCCTACCCATAACCCAACCTTGACTAAGAAAAAGAAGAGACAGTGATGAATTCTAACATGTTCTCCCCTAGGGCTTTCATTTCAGTGCTATGACCAATCACTGGTCAAAAACATTCTATAGAAAAATTAAGAGAGATACCCACGTGGGGAGGGGAAAATGGGGAGTTACTGTGTGATGGGTACAGAGTTTCAGTTTTACAAGACAAGAATTATGGAGGCGGATGGTGGTGATGGAAGCATAGCACATTGACTACCACTGAACTGTACACTTAAAAATGGTTAAGATGGTGAGTTTTATGCTATGTGTTCTTTACCACAATAAAAAAGATGGGGGGGTGGGGAGGGGGAGAGAGGGAGGGGGGAGAGGGAGGAGGGAGAGAAGCGGGGAGAGAGAGAGAGAGAGAGAGAGACAGACAGACAGACAGACAGACAGACAGACAGACATTCACTAGTGGTAGATGGTTGCAGTGATGGCCCGGTATGTTCACACCTCCCTGGAGTAGTCCCTCCCACACTGACTAGCCATGTGACTTGCTTTGGTCAGAGAGACAACAGCAAACTTCAAGCAAACAGACTTCAAAAGTGCCTAAGCACTGGGACTACCCTCCCTTCTGTCATCATATCAACAAGCCTGGGCCAATCTGCTGGAACAGGAGGCATGTGATCTAGTCTGTCTCTATCTATCTGTCTGTCTCTCTCTCTCACAAACACACACATACACGCACGCACACACAGCTCTAGTTAACAACCAGCCAATGGAGTGAAGTCATCAACTACCAGCTGACCACAGATGGATGAGTGAGCCCAGCTGAGATCAACCCAAATTGCCAACCCACGAAGTTTCAGGGTAGTTTGTTACACAGTAAAAGAGAACAGGTGAGATTCACCATAAGAAATCAAGTTCTAGGACCCTAAGAATATAAGCAAATTCCTTATCACTCACGCACTTCATTCACGTAACTGAAGAGTTTTGACACAAAGGATTAGCGTAAGAGACTTTGTTTTTGAGTTCACAACCAAGATCATAATCTCCACCTACTCATAAGCTTATTGCCAGAGGGTCTTAGTATAAAAAGCTTTATTTACTTAGGGTACTAAATAGATTCCAGTTGTTCTGGTAAGTTGGAATGGACAGTCAAAGAGACCAAAACAAGAGCTGCATGACACAGGGTATGACATGAATACAGTACATTTACACCTAAGTAAAAATTAGGAGGGATACTTGGTCTAAAAAGTGAAATATCTAAAATAAGAAAATCTTATATTTTCTAGGTTATATACCCATGATATATGGAAAATTAGCATTAAAACAGAAAAAAAAGTAATTGGCATTCAGTAAGTGCTCACTATGGACAGGGCACTGTGACTGAGCTAGTTGATTTGCATCATACACCCACTCACTCACCCACACACAACCTGACCCCATATAATTCTCACAACTACGTCTGAGTTATTATCTGTTCATACTCTGTAGATGAGGAAACTGAAATCAAAACAATTAAGCAACTCTCCCCAAATCAAAAAGCTACTCAACAGAGGAGCTGGTATTTATCAGGTCTCACAATTTTAAAGTACATATTTTTTTTCTCTATTTTTTTCTGCCTCCAAAAAACAACACTGCAGGGGAGAAAGCACAAGCCTTCGCTCCCCAGTGACACTGTGCAGAACACAACACCAGAACTTAAGAATTGGCACAGGGACAGAAAACCATTCATCAAGACACACGTGCCCTACAGAGAAATTCAACAAGTCACAATGGCGATGTGTGCCTACCCACAAGAAGAGTGGAGAAGAACCTTTTCAAAATCCTCAGAAAGGTTAAAAATATTTCATAAGTTCACATGGAACTCTTGCTAAACCAGGTACCTTTCAAACCAGCAGAGTTTCTCTCTCACCCAAATCTACCTTTCCAAATAAAATGCACTCTTCAGAAATGTAATTGTCTAATAAAAAGTTGTTCCAAGACAGAATATTAAGAAATATTACCATTATATAACATATACAGTTACACAAAAGAAAGAGCTATGACATGAAAAAAAAAATCCACACTGTAATGATTCTTTAAATGGAGAGGCTATAATATAATCTTTGGTTAAAAAAATGCCCTATCTGTTAAAACTAATAAATCCTACCTATCCAAACCTATAACTGCAGAGAAAAATAGAAAGAGAAAAAATAGTCTACTTAACCTTAAGGGGCTTACACTTATTTCGGGAAATAAAAGGGATAGTCCTCAAATAAAGGCACTGATTGTAAGACTTTCCACAGATGAATAACTCCATATGACTGAAAAGACTGGCACTGAGCTGTAATCTCTCCCATCATGACGACCTTTCACTGAATACTTTATTGAGTACTCGGTACTATATAACATTACGGACATTTTACATGTGCGGTCTCACAGACACAGAAATTAAACTGTTGCTACTGCGTATAAAGATGTATTGCGTGTCTTTTAAAAAAATGTTTAAATGTCAAATTGCTCTAACATATCTGTAACTTTCACATAAGAGACGCTGAATTACCTCAAGTTTAAGTCCATGTGCATGTTGTGTTCACGTTCCTTCAGATTATTTTCCTGCTCAAACATATATTATCCATAAACCTCACTCAGCTCAAAAACGAAGAATTCAAATGAACAGCCTGTTCTACTGCGTGTGCCCAGCCTGCCACTTCTGAGAAGCTTGCTGAGGCAGTGACAACTTGCCAAGGCTGCACCTCAGTCACCCCCCTCCGTATCATCGTCCTCGCTCCACTTAGAGCGCATGCGTCAGGCACTGGGCTCTCTTCAGAATTTAAGTAGCTTTCACAAGGTCACATAGTACAGTGAAGAGTCTAAATTAGAACCAGGTTCTAACTCCAGAACCCCACGCTTAACTGTTAGGTTATACTGCCTCCAATGGCTATCAACAACAGATCTAGCATGAGGAAGCTACACATTCACAGACCATTCCGTGGGTTAAATGGGAACCAGCCAGCACCCGAGCATGTAATAATACTTTTAGGTTCCTACAAATCTTCAGTCACTTGGCATCATCTCATCATGTTAGACCAAATGCCATAATCTCCTAATTCTGTGCTGCTGATTCCTTGGGGCTTTAGGTTGCCTTTATCTAGCTTGGACGGATATACGCACATGGCACCTTAGTTTTCGTGAGGTCAGTACACAGTCTCAGAACAGCATCAACTGACAAGCTCCATAACCTGTTAGGTAACATACACCCACTCCAGAACAGTCATCAGCAGTTATAATTACTATCAGATGGTAAGCTTCTAGAAACGTCCTAGATGCACATTGTGAAGGTGAAAAGCTGCCAATATGATTAGAAGGAGCCCAGAGCGAGCAATCACCAGGTATTAACCCATTATTTAGTTTTATTCCTTATGATCTTTTGGAACCTGGCTGTTTGGAGTTTTAAATATTTCCACAGAAATAATCTCAAGCTTTCAAACAACAACAAACAAGAAAAAAAAGAAAGAAAGAAACCTTCACCGAGCCCATGATGCAGCTCAGAAGTCAGGGCAGCATGGGGTGAAAACAGAGATGAACTATTAACTCCTTAAGGTCTTACCCTGTTTCTTACTCTAATTTTCTACGCCCTCTCCCATTCCATCCTAGAGTGGAGAGAGGATCTAGGGAAGGAAATAGAGGAGCTGCAGTATATTCCACAGCAATGAGAGACAAAGAGCTGGCTCCAGCTGAACGGGCTACCCCCAGCTTTGGGGAAAAAAAAAAAAGATGAAATGTAATAAAAGAGGACCTATCGCATTGCCCTGACTCACTCTAGGTGACCGGAAACAAAACAGACAAAATAACAACGTCTGACAATTTCAAAATCACCTCTGTTCTTCTGGAGGGTCATACGATTTGTTGGTGACATTAAAATATTTGGTTACATCACCAAAGATATACAAATCTATGGAATAAAACAGAGAAGTTCTTGTCATGTTGTACAATGTACAGCTCCTACAATTCATTATATCCTAATCCACACTGCCGTGTTAAAACCGGTCCATATTTAACCACATGACACACAAAGTTTTGACCAAGATACTACTAGCAAAATGTTGCCACAAACATACTTTGAATCTTTTCTTTCCAAGATGTTATGGTAATATCTGCCCAGGCATAGTGGCTCATGCCTGTAATCCCAGCACTTTGGGAGGCTGAGGCGGGAAGATTATTGAGCCCAGGAAGTTAAGACCAGCCTGGGCAACATAGCAAGACCTTGTCTCTACAAAAAAAATTAAAACATTAGCCAGGCATGATGACGTGCCTGTAGTCCCAGCTACTCAGAAGGCTGAGAAGAGAGAATAACCTCACCCAGGAGGCTGAGGCTGTGATGAGGTACGATCATACCACTGCACTCCAGCCTAGGCAACAGAGTGAGACCCCAACTAAAAAAATAAAATCAGGATTTTTTTTAAAAGATGCAAATCTCTGATTGTGTCCAAGTTGCACCATGTTCACTATCATGCCAAGGAAGGCAATACCTATCATCTTTATTTGAAAGCACCACAGGCATATTAATAGACACCAAGGCTCTGCAAATCTTTATACCTCTCATTTCCACTTTCTCTTCACTAAGAAACAAAGCAGGTCATAACAATTTTAACCCTGTGCATTCAGATGTCCCCTCTGAGGGGACATCATAAATCTAGCAAACCACTCTGACATCCCCTCTCAGGGGACACTAAGAGATTGCTGGTGATTATACAGGACAAACTTATGGAAGTACAACTTTTTCAAAAATGTATGTTTTCTTGAAGTTTTTCATTCAAATAAATAAAAAGAGATGAAATGCATACTGAGATATGATCAATCAGTTAAAAAGAGATTTTTTTCAGGAATCATGAGTGCATCCTTATACATCTTCTTTGAACAACAGACTGGACAATAAATTACATATTATTAATGGAAGGAAGAAGAAAATGAGACTGCATCATCTGCTCAAAGAGAAAAACACCAAGTGGAAGATGCTGAACAAATTGCTGTTGCACATGAATCAACGGACCTAAAATGCACACTGATGACTGTTTCACATTAGAAAAATATAAGATATAAAATTTTGATTTTTGTCATAAGTTCCTCAATGTCCGAAATTCCATTATAAGCCAAATACCACTGCAATAAAATAACTGGTTCCAACCCTATACTATTTAATGTGAAGTGATGTGTTTTCCACTATTTCATGGAAAAGTGTGGTTGAGTTGCTGCTAGGTGATCTGAGAGATGTGTCTGAGCGCAGAGGGTTAATTACAGCTCAGTTTAATGAATGTTTGGTATACGCCAGGTATCGGGGTGGGTGCTATTACTAACCCTATTTATAAGTCAGAAAACAGGCACGGAAGGCTATCTGTCCAAAGGCACTAAGTACCGGAACTGAGCTGGGCACCCAGGCAGTCTGATTCGGGAGCCCTTGCCTCTAACCTTTACGCCATAGTACCTTTCCCAACCTAATTATACATTTACTCTAATTATACATTTAAGACATCTTTACATCGCTGCCATTTTATCTGAAATTATTCTTTCCTATGGCTGATAGAGGCGGAATTTCTGGCACCATTACAAGAGGTCTGCCTCCCCAGTGTTCTTCCTGTACTGGCCTCACATGAACTGATGCAAAATCCTCTCAAATTATCCTAGACGCAAAAAATTAAAGAGGCCATTGCTTGCTTTGTATCACTAAATAATTAAATTTTCAGCTTCTGATGGACAGAAACCATTCGTTTTCCTACTTCTGCTTATGTACAACATAGGCACTAGCCTGGTGCTAAAGCTTAAAATCGAGTACTTAATTATTGTCAAGTCAGGCAGTAAGTGGTTAGCAGTATATTTCTCATTTTACTGTGAGTTTGAATAGATTTTTGGCATCACTCTTGTGGACACTGTTTTATGATACCCAGTGTGTTGACAGCAGTCTGGCAGATTAACACTCTAAAAAGGTGGCTAGTGCTTACATCAGGTCCAGGAGCTGAGCCGGGTCCTGTTAGATCGCCTGACTCACGAGTTCATCCACACTGTGCTCCACGCACTGTGCACAACATAAGCAGCGAGACAGGAGGTGGCACCAGGTGGGAGTAAGGTGACCTACATAGCTGGGACATCTTTTTTGCCAAAGATTAGAAGCTTAAATTCCAATTTCAGATACATTCAGGCGAATTTCCTTTTTGTACCATAAGCAAAATTGAAAAACCCAAGTGATTGCAAACTGAAGGGTGGGTTGTTTGGGTTTTTTTGCTCATTACTACATTTAATCGATTCTGAGACACCTATTGCGCATTTCAGTGTATCAAAAATTGGATGCGTTTTGCAATGGATGCCATCTTAAATTTGATGAAATACGGTAATAAGACGCAGTTTCGTATATTCTGGATCCTACCGTTTTCAAGTATTATGTTACCATCAACTCACTTGCTGATAATTAATTTTGAGAACAATGTTAAAACTCATCTCTGTTTTTCCTTTTTTTAATCTTCTTCTGTTTGTCATGGAAGACATAATAAAGATTGTCCGATAGTAAATTAAAGGTAATATACCTTCACGGAGACAAAACCATTGAAGCTATTGTATTATAAGTGCAAAGCTGTTGCCCTCCCGCGAAGAAAATATAGCCTGAAAGCTTCTCCAGGCTGGACGCAGCCCAAATGTGTTTCTTCTATGAGAGAGACAATTCCAGGTGAAAGAGCTCCAGATGTTAAAGCCTTCCTACTAACCTACATCAGCTCACTCTGAGACACAATAAGCCTTTTAACTCCAGCAAGAAAGTCTCAAGGGGCTTCTCCTCCACCTCCAAATATCAAAATCATGCTCACATATTTAAACAATTAAGTGAGACGTACAGAAGCTAGCACTAAATAGGTCTGAAATCTGAGTGCTAAATGTGCAGTTAATATTAACGAAATTCATATCTCATCTACAGATTTGTTAATGATTCTTTTCTTTGTCTTCAGAAAACTAAAAAGAGGGGAAGGAGTAGGTTTCTTTTAAATTCAACTTACCATAGAGCAAAATTTCTTTGGAATAAAAATAATAAGCCAAAACTACCAAACGATCTAGAGAAAAGAAAATGCTAACAGGCAAAAGTTGAAAGTATTTCTTTCAGCTATATCACTGGTTAAAATTATGGTACTTTTAAAAGCTTTGCATGTCTATACCACAAAAAATACTAAAAAACTCTCAGAGTTCTTCTTTCCATATGCAGCACCCATAGTTCCTTAGGTATTACAATTCCTTCAATATAAATGTTCGAAAGCATAAAAAGTAGAAAGACTAAAATAAAACTATGTGCAACCCAAATAATTAACATTTTTTAGTGCCAATCACACAACAAGCACTGTTGGAGCATTTAAAATACATGATTGCATTAATTCACATAAGCCTATAAGTGCTGTTAACAATCCCATTTTACAGTTGAAGAAATTGAGTCTTAAATAAATTAGGTAATTTGCTTGTGTTCACAGAGCTAATAAGTCACTTGTCCAAAGTCACACAGCCAGTAAGTGGTCAGGCAGGGATTCAAACCAAATCTGTTTAACTCGGGAATCAGCTTTTAACAAAGTGAAAACTGCCAATCCCTAAAACTATAACCATTTGTAAAATTGATGTATTTCCCGTATTTTCTCCTATGTTTATAATTTAATTTGTATAAAATCAGAACCATAGTTAACATGTTGCTTTGTACTCTATTTTTTTGAGCTTCATATTTTTCAAAAACATGATTTATAATGCCTGCATGATATTCTAACATGACTATAGCATACATTTAACCATTCTCAATTTTTCACTGTCAGAAAGAATTGCTGTGACTTATTCATAATAGTTGATTGGATTTCAGTTTTTGTCTTAGAATAGATGACTGATACAACTGGCACAGCCATTTATAAAGATCTGTATACATATAGTCAGTCTCTAGTTTCTTTCCAAAAGAAAAGAAGTTTGTACTTATGGAACTTCAGACAACAGTGAGTGTGCATATTCACCATATTCTAGCAGCATAAAGAATATACGTGTATTTTTTTGAGTTGGAGTCTCACTCTTGTCACCCAGGCTGGAGTGCAATGTCACGTTCACGGCCACCCCAGCCTCGACCTGCTGGGTTTAGGCGATACTTCCGCCTCAGCCTTCCAAGTAGCTGGAACCATAGATGCACACCACCCGCCCGGCTAGTTTTTGTGTGTGTGTGTGTGATTTATTGCAGAGATGAAGTCTCACCAAGTTGCCCAGGCTGGTCTCGAATCCTGGGGCTCAGGCAATCCTCTCTCCTCGGCCTCCCAACATGCTGGGATTACAGGCTGAGTGACTGCACCCAGCCAAAGAATATTTTTTAAATCTTTGCTAATTTAATAAGAGGGAAAGTATCATCTTAATTTAATTTGCATTGCTATTATTACTTCACAATTTGGAATTTTCTGTGTTTATTGACAATTAAGTTTTCTTCCTGTACATTACCTATTTATATCTTTTACTGCTTTTCTATTGGGCTGCAAATATTTTTCTCTTGTATTCTCTCACAGAATATGTTGATGTCTTTTTAACAGATCCATACACAAGTATCAGAGTCATTAAAGTATAAAACATGTGAGACGTTCTCCCTAATGTTACAACACACATTCAAAAGAAAGTTGAAGCCAGGCTTGGTGGCTCAGCCTGTAATCCCGCGCTTTGGGAGGCTGAGGTGAGTGGATTGCCTGAGCCTGTGGGTTCGAGACCCACCTGGGCAAGTGAGACCTCACCTCTACAATAAATCAAAAGTTAGCCGGGCATGGTAGCATGCACCTGTAGTTCCAGCTACTTGGAAGGCTGAGGCGGAAGGATCGCCGGAGCCCAGCAGGTCGAGGCTGCACTCCAGTCTGGGCGACAGAGTGAGACTCCAACTCAAAAAAAAAAAAAAAGAAAGTTGAAGGCTACTACACTGATAAACTTTAATTTGTAGTACCTGCATTTGGATAGCCCTCTTATATACTCTCAATCAAATATCACTGTGTTATTTTGATCCTGAATGTATAATACTAATAGTCTATAGAATTCTGTCTTAGTATTCCAACTGTATATTATGTTGGAAGAATATTTAAAAAGCAATGTCAAATTACATGTGAAAGTAGTTCCAAAATCCTTTTTTATAAGCCCTTCACTTTGTTTAACAATGTGTTTTTACATGTTAAATATTTTGCCCATAAGTGTAGAACTTCATCAGTAAAGCAGTTTTATTTCAGAACCTTTCTAAAGCAATGTTTTCCGACATCTTGCCCTCCTCAAATGTTTTCTATTTTTGGCTCAAATGTAAGTTCTAAGTATCAAGCCTTAGTTCTTTTGAAAGGAGACTTTCTAAGCCATCCTCTGCTCCATGCCAGGCCCCTTGGAGTGGCGGCTACTTGTCCTCCCTCTCTCCCCCCTCCCTGAGTGCTCCCAACCGTGTCTCTTCCTCTCTCACTCATTTTCCCCTGCCCTAGCCAAAGCTCCACCACCTCCGGCTGGGCTGTTGCAACAGCCTCTGACTCTTTGCCTCTAAGTCTCTCTTCAACTACAATCCATCACACGTTGCCAAACTAACCTTTCAACTCCATTTCCATCGCGTAATATAAGTCAGGATCTCACTCAGCCTGAGCTTCCAATTTCACCATTGCCCAACCCCTCCCTACCTATCCAAGCTGCTGCCCTCTCCCTCTCCGGCAAGCCAACTGATCCTCCCTGAGCCCCAGGAGGCTGGCCCTTGGAATTGAAGGCTGAGAGGGGGAAGGGACGGGGTGTGGTAGTGGCTGTGTTCCTCTCCCTGGGGCCCCTCCCACACAGCAGCCCTCCCAGGGAGGGCACTGGGGACAAAGGCCCCTGCCCTGGCCCCTGCAGGTTGTTCTGGGCCGGCCACCTGTTTCCTGGCAGGACCCCTGGCTGATGGTCTCTCCATGATTTTGTGCACGTTATTGCTCAGTTCCTCCAGCCTATCAAAGGAGAGAGCAAGTCACACTTCCTGGTGTATTTCTCCACTGCTACACTGACTGCACTACATCACACGTTCTTAGCACTTAATTACATACTATGCTGCCCTGTTCCACACGGTCATGTGTGTGTTAGCCTGCTCTTTCTAGCTAGGGGTGACAGTTCTAGTATTTCCCACAGAGCTTAGCACAGTTATAATTTCACATCAGCACACCTTCACAAACACTAAACTCACACCAACAAGTTAGTAAGAAGGTCCTCAACAACTGCACACTCATGATCCCTCTCCCTCTTTGAAGGGAGTTAATGGCACTTGTCACTAAGCACATCTATGCTTCCGAAGTCAAAAAGCCTTTGCTATAAGCCTCACACAGAAATTGCCATTTGCTCTTTAGAGACATAAATCTGAAAACATTATTGAGTTCTCTCCCTGTCTTCAGTGGCCATGCCTTTGCATTTGTTAAAGTCCTTCTTAGAATTGATATAGTCACGCTTCTATGAGTTTGGTTAGGCCCAGTTTTCTGAAACCCCGTCCCGATGCCAGTGTGACCAAATGGTCCCACAGCACTGGCCTCATGGTTTACAGGACAGCTCCTCCAGTCATGCTCACTTCAGCAAGCAGCTCCTTCCTGAAAGGTCCTTGGTTGCTAGTTTGGTAACTGTCTTTCTGGTGTACTATTATAATATGGACATGGTTGTGCTAACCTACAAAAGCACTGGACTAACCCAGTGTCCTGACGTGCTCCAATTACAGCCAGAAAAGTGGTGGTGAGGGCTGAGGAGGCCAGAATAACTCACCTCTTCCCCACCTGTATTCTGAACCAGCTGGGAAAGGGCCAAGCACCTCCCAGAGGCCGGTACCTCTGTCTCTGAGGAGGTCAGGGAAGGTAACATGCCACAGGCACAGGGCAACCTCACACTAAGATGGGGAACCTCTAGGCTAAACCTGAGGTCCAGCTGCAGTGGAGGCCTCACCCCTGGAGGCTGCCCCATAAGCCCTGCTGGAGGAGCAGAGCTGGAGAGGGGGGACCTCTGCAGGCACCCCGGAGGGTTGAGTGGCAGGATCAGTCAGAGTGGTGAGGTCTGGAGGGCAAAGACAGGGACACAAGGGAGAGGGAAGGGAGTGAGGAGAGGGTCCCCAAACACTGGTCTTTGCTCTGCTCCTCTCATTCAAATAACAGTGACCACAATGGCCTAGCAGGTCTGGGACTAAGCTCTGACAGCCAAGACGGTATCAGAGACAATACAACATAGTGGAGGGAACAAAGATGCCAGCACACAGGATGTGGCATCTCCTGAAGAGATGGAGTCTACGGCAAGACATCAGTGCAGACTCATGGTGCAGAGCCTAAGTTCAAGAGAAAAAGCTGGGAGCCGGGCTCGGTGGCTCAGCCTGTAATCCCGCGCCTTTGGGAGGCTGAGGTGAGTGGATTGCCTGAGCCCGCGGGTTCGAGACCCGCCTGGGCAAGCGAGACCTCATCTCTACAATAAATCAAAAAATTAGTCGGGCGTGGTAGCGCACGCCTGTAGTTCCAGCTACTTAGAAGACTGAGGCGGAAGGATCGCCGGAGTCCAGCAGGTCGAGGCTGCGATGGCCGGGAGCGGCCACTGCACTCCAGTCTGGGCGACAGAGTGAGACTCCAACTCAAAAAAAAAAAAAAAAAAAAAAGAAATATTTGCATTGTACATGTGTGTATTTTGTGTTTATATTTTGGGTAGTAATTTACATTATACATTGTAAATAAGTCATGATGGGAAGCAATTCCAAGAGCCAGGAGAGAAAAAACTGATATTTCTGGAAGATGAGTGCAATCATGTGGTCTTGCTTTGCATCAGGATTGATCTGTTGGCAATAAGGGTTTATACATGTCTCCACCTGTCAAAATTCTTGATTTTGTAGTAGGTGAGAGGCAAGAATATTCCAGCAATAAGACAGTGGGAAATGAAAGCACAGCAAGCCTTCTTGTGGCAGAGAGTTAGACGATATGGTTTCGGTTTGTTTACATTTGGATAGGCCTTCATTTTTATAATTTAATGTTAAAAACAAGACTGTTGTGTATAAAGGCAGAAAAATGCGCTGGATCATTCCCATTTATGCTTCCATATTAACACTCTACTTTTGTTCACCTTGCTTTGTTCCTTGGCAGACTGACCTGTGTGGGCTGACTCAGCTGGGCTCTAGCTAGACTAAGCCAGTGGAACATAGAGGGAAGAGAATGATTTGTAGAAGAGTTGGGAGGTGTTATTCCTCTAAGTTCCTCTCTTAAAGGACCACAGTTGGTCGATGGCCATGTTCTTCTAAGTCACAACTCCTGTCTGGTGGCCCTCTCCAACTCAAGGTTTGGCCAGATCTAGAGTTCTTGTCTGTTCAGGCCTGGGTGGCTGGGGGAGTAACAGCCAGCCCTCACTAGTTCTAGAGTTTTTTATATTCCTTGCTATTTCTCTTAACTCCACCCTCTCCTGGATTAACAATCCCTTCTTAATATCTCTTGGATGTTTTTTGAATGCATCATCTGACTCCTGACAGGACTCTAACTAGTAAAAATATCTTCAATGAAACAAAATTAATGATTTCTCTGTAGAGAGGAAATAATAATAGATTATTCAACTCCAAGGATCAATAGCACTTAATGTCTATTTCTACAGCCACGGCAAGTTGTAACCAATTTCCCTGAATTTTTCTCTCTCTTTGTGATTAGAAGTTTATAAAAACGGTACAATTGCGCATGTGTATACTATCTTACTGGCCTAAGGGAGGAGTGATGTTATGGCTAGCATTTTAGATTGACTGGTGCAACAGCATAAAGGAGAGTGACATGAGAATGAATAAAATTGAAAGCAGAAATATTCATTTGGAGAATGTTGTGTAATTTAGGTAAGAGATGAAAGTAACTTTAACCAAATCAGTAAGAGAAAAGACATACTACAGAGAAATAATTTGAAAATTATTAAAGAGGTATTATAGTACATGGGTTAAGAATGTTTGAATTCTTACTGGCTTTGTGACCCCAGGCAAGTTATTTCACCTTTTTGAGTCTCATTTTTTATCTTTTCAAAATTAGGAGAATAGTATATATCTCATAGAGTTGTTGTACAGATTAAATTCATATGAGAAGAGTGCATAGACTAGCTCTTGGCACATAGTAGGCATAATATAATTTAATACACACGTTATATATTATTAGCATTATATTAGTGGATGTGGAAAGATGTGGGTGTACAGAACTTGTCTGGGATGACTTGCAGACATGTGATTTGATGGAGTGTGTGATGTTTGGTGCCATTTACTGAAGTAGTAGTAGGAAGTTCAGATCTTCAAGTTTTTCTATTCATTCCATACAGATTTTTTCCCCAAATTTGCATTGCTATCATTTGAGGTTAATGTATAATATCGTCATCACCATGCTCAAAATGCAGTTAAATAAAGCCCTTTGCTTAGAATTCCAAGTGTCTTCTGGGAATCTTTTATTATTACTGTATTAATTTGATCCCTTTATCCTCAGTAGAGTACTCTACAGTGACCCGGTGCATCTTTCTTTCAGTTCATCTTACCCAAAGTGGCTTCTCTATACCTTTGTCAAAAACTGTCTGTGACTCTCTGTTATTTCCAGACTATACAGTCTAATAGAGACTTCAAAGCTCTTGTTAGTTTGACTCACCTACCATACTGCTTTATTTCCTCACTGTACCCCATTGTCAGATACTTCTGAGCTTTATTGTAGCTTATTACTTACACCTGACACATAAACTTCTCTCCTATAAGTAGTCAACATCCTTATAATTATCTTGCAAAGCTCAGATTCAGTCTTCATTTCCCTCTTGTGATTAGTTGTGTTCTTTCCTTCCCTCATGTTGTGTGAAGTTCTATTACCATATAGTACTTTTCAAAGTATTTTTGTATCAGGAAAAGATCTTCAGATTTTATGGTGAACATCATCAGTGCAGCTTCTTGGACCCCCTGATCCAAGAGGTTTTAACATATTAGGTCTGTAAGTTTTAATGCAGATGCTTGCTTTCTGAGGCTCACTGGTCAAAAAGAAAAGAATTGACTCTGCACATCTCCTCTTGGTGTGAAGTTATGATTCCCTCTTGATTGGGATATCACCCTTGGGATGCGGAGATGGATGCGATAATCTCTGTTACACTTGATTCATGACTTGAGTGTTGTGGAATTTTCAATTTCATTTTGGCATTTAAGAGTAAGTTGAGAGATCAAGTCAAATCTTGAATATGCAGCTCTCATACCTATATCTTCCATGTTATTTCCTGCTTTTCTTTGTCTCATGTTCTAGTTCTTCGAGTTCTTTCTTATTCTTTCTTCTACTTTTGTCAACTTTTATTTCTAAAGATGTGCTACAACACAGTAATTATGTCCTGTTAATTACTTTTATTACAGCCTTGTTAGTCTACATCTTGTTCATATACACGTGCCCATTTTTCCTTGATGTATCTTCCTCCAGTTTGCTATATCATATATGAAGCTAATATTATTTTTATTTAAATTACTCTTAAGACTGCCCAATTTCTCTCTCCTCTCTCTCTCTCTCTCTCTGTGTGTGTGTGTGTAACACAAAACCACCACACTTACAATACTTATCATCCTTTCCTTTTGTATAGAGATAAGAAAATCATCAAGAGAAGTTTTTAAAAATGTTTGCATGTTTAAGTTTTTAGACAATTTATAAAGGATAAAACAGTTTACATGGAAACAAAAGTTCATAGTCAAAAAGCAAACATGGATGAACTTGTTACCTTTACGCCTTCACTATATTTTTCAAGCAAACTAAGAAGGGAAAAATTATATTAAAAATACTCTTGTGATAATTTTGATAAAACAGTGATTTTACTCAATGTTTCTGTGACTAGAAAGGTCCACAGAGAATACCAGGATCTGAATGAATTTGCACTGAAGAAAGAAAATGTTCTGACTTTCTCTAAATGGAAGGTAACTTTGACATTTTCCGGTTAATTAATGGAATGTACATTTTTGACATGTATTCCCAGTGATTCTGGTAGAGTTGGCATGGATACTAACATATCTGACTCTCCTAATTATACTTTGTGCTTCTGGAAAAAAGAAATCATGTTTTATGCACTTTGAAATCATTCAAAGATATTGATACAACATTGTATATAGAGTATCTGATCAGTTGAACATTTACCAAATTGGATTGAACAGAATTACTCAAGATTTGTTTTTCTCATGCCTACTTCTTCCATGTTACTTCATGCTTTCGTTCTTATCATATTCCTCTTTAGTTTATTTTCCCTCTCATGCTTTTGCCAGCTTCCTCTGTCAAAATTGTATTGCAAACTAATTCTAACTGAGGTTGTCATTCCAGCTGAAAATGTTTAGTAATTGTCTTATAGTTATAGAAAACTTTATTTTCTTTGTCTTGTTTTTCCTCTTTTATAGAAAATAATTTTCATATCTATTAATTAAGTCAAACCACAGTCATTTAAAAAAATATCTGTGGTTGAGACTTTCATTCGTTATCCCTACATATGGTCACCAAAGTGTCTTCTGGAACTATACACAGTGTATATATGCATGACTCTTTTTCCTCTGAGGCCAGAGTTATCTAGCACATAATAAAGTTCATCCCAGGACAATAGGTAGAGTTGGTTTTTAAGGGGGAGGAGACTTCTACTATCTCAGAATTTGTCTCTTTGCTCCTATGACACAGCCTTAGGCCCCCTCTCTCCTTTATTATTTCTGGCAACTGCAAACTTTGTATTAACACCCTGCAGCTGCCTGAGGGAGGAGGATGTAGGTGTTTGTGAGAGAATATGGTAGTGGTAGTGGCAGTCATGATGGGGAAGAGAGTAGAGAGTTATAGGTTAGCTGATGCAATCCAATGCTGATGAAATATTTCGTGTATTTGCACCATGTGTTCTTGATTCTGAAAAAAAAAAATTCAGACTTTAGGTAAATACATTGTTTTAAATACTAACAGTCTACTTTTCATAGAATTTAGAATTACTACGCAGTCTCAGCCTAAACTGAGAATCTGAGTACCCACATGTGATAAATAAAGTCTGAGATGTGGATATACGACACAAGTTACTTTCTTTACATGCAGGTCATGTTTTCTGGGTCCTGTCATGTTGGAAATCCTGCTTCCTCTATTCCAGCACTGTTCCTGAAGGATTAAATCAGATTGGGCTCTGGTCCTCCAGCATCTGTATCTCCTTGTCAGGTTGTTTGAGTTCTTAAAATTTTAGCAGTAAGCTTTATTTTGCAGCCTTTGTTATTTTCTTGCTAGAAATCAGTAATAAAAAATTATAATAAAGCACAAACTGAATTACAACATGAAACTATTTTTCAAGACTGCTGTCAGAGGATAACCTAATTTTGACATTTCAAAACTTGTCAGAATACTTGTTAAGGAAGAGGAAACATTATTTTACATGTAGAAGCTCTTAGTGTTCCTCCTTTAAAATTGGTTACTCTTCTGTTCATGGTAATTCTTGCTGAGTAGGTTTTAAAAATGTATGCTCTGTGACATATAGCCCATGTCTGTCAGAGTCTGTTTCTCCAGTAATGAAAATCAAATCCAAATAGAACAACTTTCACGGAAAATGCTTTTTCTGTGGAATATCTTGGAATATCTCTGTCTCTGGGTCTTTCTTCACTCAGTCTACTATTACATTTGAAGTTGAATACTTTTTAACATTTTAATGAACTAGCTATTTATGTCTAAGTGAAATGTCATATACAGTTGTAAAATCATACTTTCAGTATTGAAAGGAATTTTCCTAAAATAAATGATCAAAAATGAATTGGTAAATAATTGCTATTATCTTTCTGAATATATATGATCAATAGTTATTAATGGAAGAGCAGATGGAAGTAAAGATATAGCAGTTTTCCAGACAGAAGATTGTGGAAGTTTAATTTAGTAATGCAATGTGACTGCATTCTTATTAAGGTCATGACACCCCCTCTTATTTGCAAGCATCTTTAACTTGTATAGCTGAATAATCACTTAAGAACAGTGTTGTAATTTCTTTTCTCTGGCTCAGACAAAAACATAGTAAATTGAGTACCACAGGGTAGTACATGACTATTAATTAGCCTTAATAGTTAGTACTGACTCTGCTAGTAGCATAGGAGAAACCACAGAATAGGAGATGCTAATCTTATTCTCTGCTGAGAGACAACCGGCATTGAATGCTGAAAAGCTTAGCAGGTAGAGGTCGGGTTTCAATTACCAGCCTTCAGGGCAATCAATGTATGACAGTTAGAAATGAAAGGTACTTTGTAGGCAAGACATTTCATTTGATAAATAAAATCTGGAGGAATTATTATATGTGATCCTAATAATGCTCTATTGAATACCAGCTGTGCGGAAAAGCTGTTAATTGAAAGACAAGGAAAAATGCCAACAAGCTCTTCCCTTACTGCAGTGACCTTGATCAGGCCTGACACACAAGAAGAATCCTTAAGAGCCAACGTATGGGACTACCCAGAGCTGAGTACAGTGTCACTTTAGTGTGTGTTTCTACTCTCAAGCTAAGATAGAGAAGCCAACTAATCACTCAAGAACCACAGTCTACTTTGTCTGCCTTCATTTACCTTCAAATGTACCCTGTCTAGTCACATAGACACTGTATGTGTGTTTTGTGGAAAAGTCATATCCTTACCATATCATTCCACAGGATGTCCTTGAAATTTATCTGCCAAGTCCTAGCTTGTGTTTCCTTTAACTGTTATCTTTTATAAGAATCTGGGTCACAGTGTTTCACGAGTAAATGTCAGAGATAGATAGGTCTCTTCTAAGTGTAGTGCAAAGGCAGATACTCAAAGCAATCTTAAATCTCTTTAGCTCATGCTCTTCTCTTCCAGAAAAAATAGAGGCAGTTTATGTTTGAAAAAAATCAAATTTTATAACAATCCCTCATTTTCTCTTACTTTAAGTTCAAAATAATGTACTTCTTCACTTGGAAAACTCATTTATTTTTATTAGGATTCTTCTAGAAGGTTGAGACCATTCTTTATCCAAAGAAAGAAAAAAGGGAGAGAAGGAGGGTAAGAGAAGAGGAAAAAAATATTGAAGGCAAGTAAAGTAGAAGAGGAAGGGAAAAATGGAAGAGGACAGGAAGGAAGGAAGGAAGGAAGAAAGAATAGGTAGATGTGTTGTTACCATTCCTACTCACACATCAGTTTGGTTAATGTAACTTCATATTATTATTGGGAAATGCTGAACTGTAAATGTTCATCTTTCTAACACTTTTTAAAATAGTGTATTAATTTTCTGGGGTCACCATAACAAAGCACCACAAACTGAATGGATTTAACAACATGAATTTATTGTCTCACAGTTCTGGAGACTATAAGTCCAAGGTCAAAGTGTCCTCAGGATGGATTTTTTCTAAGGGTTGTAAGGAAGAATCTGTTCCATACTTCTCTCCCAGCTTTTGGTGTTTCCTGGTTTGGCCGGACGCATCACCCCAATCTCTGTCACTTTGTTTACATGACATTCTCCTTATGTGCTTGTCTGTGTCCAAATTTCCTCTTTATATAAAGACATCAATATATGGAGTGGGTTCCACTTTGAAGACATCATTTCAATATAATTAAACTTGTCAAGACCCTAACTCTAAATAAGGTCACATTCTGAGTTACTAGAGGCTAGGACGCCAACATTTTCTTTTCTGGGAATACATATTCAATCCATAATAGATAACATTTTTTTTGGTGATAATACAAAAACATTAAGGTGGGTTTTTTTGGGTGTGTGTGTGTGTGTGTGTGTGTGTGTGTGTGTGTATGTGTGTTTGAGTTGGAGTCTCACTCTGTCATCCAGGCTGGAGTGCAGAGTGCAGTGGCATGCTCATGGCCACTACAGCCTCAACCTGCTAGGCTCAGTTGATCTTTCCACCTCAGCCTTCCAAGTAGCTGGAACCACAGGCACATGCCACCATGCCTGGTAATTTTTTGATTTGTTGTATAGATGAGGTCTCGCCAAGTTGCACAGACTGGTCTCAAACCCTTGGACTCAGGCAATCCTCTCACCTCTGCCTTCCAAAGTGCTGGGATTACAGATGTAAGCCACCATGCCTGACTGAAGAGTTTCTTCTATTGCTGCCATGAACTGAAATAATTCAAGACAGTAAAGCATAATGTTGCTCCTTTGCCCCAGAAAAATTAGTAGGTGAAATATTTCTCAGAAAATATTCCTATTATGAGAAATAAACTGACACTAATTGTTAGCAGGTACAGAAAATATCGGGATGAGCTTATGCTCATCTTGATGCCTTCGTTCTGTAGACTGAAGTTTAGCAGCATGTATTATCTGAAAATGAAGTATGCTTCTAATCTTTTAGTTTATAAGGTATTAGCTTAACAGAAAAAGGAACTACATGTAATTGAACTGAGTGAATAAAGATCTAGACATGGGTATAAAAACAATTTCATTATTTGAAAGACAAATAACATTTTGCAGATTATAACAGATGTTTTGCAACTTACCTGCATATCAGAAATGTACACTCACAGAATTTGGTTGGGAAGAGGTGGTTTATTTGAATTTGGTCAAACCCAAGGAGGCTGTTTACACGTGTCAGTATCTGTTACTTGTCTCCATAAGCCAGAGTCTGTTGTTCCAGTCCAGAGTAATAAGAGGTGACCAATGATCCACCAATCAGTAAGAATATTGTAGCACTTAAGGAAAATAAGTGCTTTTTTACTTATAAATCACAATATGCAACATTCTTTCAGCCATTTTATGTGTTACCACATAATAAACAGACCATGAAGAGGCAATTCATTTCTACTCTTCAAGTTAAAGGAATTTATTGTATAACTTATCTTACCATAAAAGATATGGACCTGAATTCATTCCATCTGATAGAGTAATACTTAGGAAAATAAAAAAGTTTTGGAAATAGAACTGCAAGTAATTTGTAAAATTAGAATTCTAGATACGTGTATATTCAATAATTATGTTTAAGACTGGCACTGTGGCTTACGCCTGTAATCCAAGCTTTTGGGAGGCAGAGGCGAGAGGATTGCCTGAGTCCAGGGGCTCGAGATCAGTCTGGGCAACTTGGCGAGACCTCATTTCTATTTAAAAAAAAAAAAGAAAGAAAGAAAACCCAGTCAAGGTGGCACATATCTGTAGTTCCAGCTATGTGGAAGGCTGAAGCGGACGATCACCTGCCTGAACTCAGCAGGTAGAGGCTGTGGTGGCCATGAGCATGTCACTGCACTCCAACCTGGGTGACAGAGTAAGAATTCAACACACACAAAAAAATTATGTTTAGTATTTGTAGTACTCTATGAACTAATTTATTTACCTCCTTCTTTGCTTAATTCCTTCCTTCTCTCCCTCCCTCCCTCTCTCCT
>CAUYQG010110634.1:0-34686 GCA_963574415.1 Tarsius wallacei | reverse complement strand
GGTGGCTCAGCCTGTAATCCCGCGCCTTTGGGAGGCTGAGGTGAGTGGATTGCCTGAGCCCGCGGGTTCGAGACCCACCTGGGCAAGTGAGACCTCATCTCTACAATAAATCAAAAAAAAAATTAGCCGGGCGTGGTAGCGCACGCCTGTAGTTCCAGCTACTTGGAAGGCTGAGGCGGAAGGATCGCCGGAGCCCAGCGGGTCGAGGCTGCGGTGGCCGGGAGCGGCCGCTGCACTCCAGTCTGGGTGATAGAGTGAGACTCCAACTCAAAAAAAAAAAAAAAAAAAGAAAAGAAAAGAAATAAACATGCCTTGGTGATATAGTGAATTAAGTTTAAGACCACTGCAATAAAGTGAATATTGCAATAAAGTGAGTCATATGAATTTTTTTAGTTCCCCAGTGCATATAAAAGTTATATTTATACCATACTATAGTCTACTAAGTGTGTGATAGCATTATATCTGAAAAATGCACTGTGAATATCTTAATTAAAAATGCTTTATTGCTAAAAACCACCCAAACCTGTGGGTCATAATCTTTTTGCTGGTGAAGAGTCTTCACTCAATGCTGGTGTCTGCTCACTAATCAGAATGGTGGTTGCCAAAGTTAGGGGTGACTGTAGAAAATCAGACAAAAATAAAGTTTGCTGCTTTGATGTACTCTTTCTTTCACAAAAAATTTCTCTGTAGCTCTGTAGCATGTGATGCTATTTGATAACATTTTACCCACAGGAGAACTTCTTTAAAAATTTGAGTCAATTCCCTCAAACCCTGCTGCTGCCTTATCATCTGTGTTTACATGATAGTATAAATACCTTTTTTTTGTTATTTCAGCAATGTTTACGGTATCTTCACTAGGAGTAGATTCCATCTCAAGGAACAACTTTCTTTGCTTGTCCATAAAAATGAATTCTTCCATTCAAATTTTCTCATGAGATTGCAGCAATTTAGTCATATCTTCAGGCTCCACTTTTAATTCTAGTCCTCTTGCTATTTCCACCTCATCTGAGGTTACTTCCTTCATTGAAACCTTAAACCCCTCAAAGTCATCTGAGAGGGTTAAAATTAACTTCTAAACGCCTGCTAATGTTGCTACTTTGACTTCCTTCTGTGAATCATGAATGTTCTTAATGGCATCTAGAATGGTGGATTCTTCCAGGATAATTTCGGTTGACTTTGCCCAGATCCACCAGAGGAATCACTTTGCCCAGATCCACCAGAGGAATCACTATCATACAAAATATATTTCTTAAATACTAAGACTTGAAGGTCAAGATTGCGCTGTGATCTATGGACTGCAGAGTGAATGTTGTGTTAGAAAACATGAAAACAATAGTATTCTTTCTGCACATCTCCATCAGTACTCTTGAATAATTAGGTGCATTGTCAATGAGCAGTAACCATTTGAAAGGAATCCTTTTTTCTGAGCAGTGATCTTAACAGTGGGCTTAAACTACTTGGTAAACCATGCAGTAAACAGATGTGCTGTCATCCAGGCTCTGTTGTTCCATTTACTGTGCATAGGCAGAGTAGATTTAGCATCATTCTTAAGGACTCTCGGATTTTCAAAATAATCAGAGAGTATTGGCTTCAACATAAAGTCACCAACTGCATTAGTCCCTAACAAGAGTCAGTCTGTCCTTTGAAACTTTAAAACCAGACATTGACTTCTCCTTGCTAGCTATAAAAGTCCTAGATGCCATCTTCTTCCAATAGAAGATGGTTTCATCCACATTGAAAATCTGTTGTTGAGGGTGGTCACCTTCATTAATAATCTAAGCTGGATCTCCTGCAGAACTTGCTGTAGCTGCTTCATCAGCATTTGCTGCTTCACCTTGCACTTTTATGTTCTGGAGATGACTTTTTCCTTAAACCTCATGAGCCAATCTCTGCTGGCTTCCAACCTTTCTCCTGTAGCTTCCTCGCCTCTCTCGACCTTTATAGAATTGAGAGTTAGGACCTTGCTCTAGATTAGACTTTATCTTAAGGGAATGTTTTGGCTACTTTGATCTATCTGGATCACTCAAACTTTTTTCATATCAGCAGTAATAATGTTTTGCTTTCTTATCATTTGTGTGTTTACTGGAGTAGCACTTTTAGTTTTCTTCAAAAACTTTTCCTTTGCATTCACAACTTGGCTAACTGGTGCAAGAGGTCTAGCTTTCAGCCTGTCCTGGCTTTCATTATGCCTTCCTTACTAAGTTTAATCCTTCTAGCTTTTGATTTAAAATGAAAGACGTGTGACTCTTCCTTTTACTTGAATACCTAGAGGCCATTGTAGAGTTATTCATCAAACAAATTTCAATATTACTGTATCTCATAGAATAGAGAGGCCACAGAAGAAGGAGGGAGATGGAGGAATGACCAGTTAGTGGAGCAGACAGAACACATACAATATTTATCAATTAAATTCACTGTCTTATACAGTTGTGATTCATGCAGCATCAAAGCAATTATAAAAATTACATCAAAGATCTCTGATCACAGATCACCCTAAAAAAAATAACAGTAGTGAAAAAGTTTGAAATATCTTGAGAATTACCATAATTTGGCACAGTGACACAAAGTGAGCACATACTATTGGAAAAATGGTGCCAGTAGACTTGCTCCACACAGGGTTGCCCCAAACCTTTAATTTGTAAAAAGTACAGTATCTGCAAAGCACAATAAAATAAAGCACAATAAAAGAGGTATGCCCGTACCTGCCTTTTTCCCTTGATGATGGGTCGCATTTTTCTCTCTTTTCTTATCTAGTAATATTAAATATTATAGATGATACATTGTTGACATTCTATGTATCTTCTAAATTTTTCTCTATTAGGATTTATTCTTGCGTGGGGCAGTTAAGTTATGGGGTGATCATGTTAGTCTTGTAAATGCTGGACTTCATACATTTTTAGGGTATATATATATTTCTGTATTGCTTTTAGTCCTAGGAAGAATCTCTTAATCCTGGGAAGTAGCCCTTACCCTGTGTCACAGCCTTGTTGGAGTATTAATGGAAATCTCAAAGCATTTATCAAGACATTGTCTAACATGGTGCAGTTAGACACCTAAATGCTGTCTTCTCTGAAGTGGCAGCAACAGACATCTCAGTTTAGGCCTTTGGATTTCCACTGTTGGTTTCTGCTGGGTTCCTTGAGTCTCCTCCATCACATGCCCTATTCAGGAGTTGGTCAAATATTTGTGAGGTGTTAATACTCAGGTTTTGGTGCCAACGGCCCCCCCCCACAAACATTCCTCTTTCCTGAAATTTCTCTGTCCATTTCCAGTCACTCTAATGGCACTTAAATCCTTTGATACCTGTAGCTTATAAGACTGCAGCTTTCTGCTTGACTTCTGTTCAGTCTATATCATGTGGACCAGAGAGTGTCCTCAGGAAAACAGTTGCATAAACACGGATCTTGCCCCGTGTAGTTTTCTTCTTTCATGGATAAAATACTCTCTAGCTTGAAAGTGCCTGTGTTGATTCCTCTGAGTGCCTAATGCCTTAATATAGTTGTGTTTCTTAAAATATTTCATCTATTGTTTGTAATTATTATCTGTGGCTGGGTTAGGCCAAGTTACTCTGTTATTACTGGAAATAGAATTTCTTTCTACTTGATTAATTATTGTATTTTTCCTCATAACAAAATAATAATTAGTAGTTATTGTTCCCACTATTTTCCTGATGAACAAAACAAGGCTCAAAGAAAATCAATTTACTTTCTTGAAGTCATCTAGCTTGTAAGTGGCACAGAGTCTGACTTTAAAGCTTATAATTTTAGACACAAATCTATAGGACTGGCATTATAGTAATTCAGGATAGAGAATACAATAGACATATGGTCTCAGGGGAAGACTCATTGTGTTGATGGCAGGTACATGCTGTGTTTATTTAGCCTGTTCCATAGCCAAAAAGGGAAGTAACTGCAATGACCCAAGTATTTTACTTGTGTCAGTGTTTTTACAACATATGCACAGTTTGCAGACTTGGTGCTTGCCTGACTTCACTTACTGGGCTGTGTTAAGTCATTTCATCAGTGGTAGGACTGCCTACTAGGAAGATGACACAGCAGTAAGTGTTCCACAGTTAGAGCGGTGTTATATAGTCATCTAACTGAAAATGAAGTCCTGAGAGAAAAAGACCTTGAAGACTGTATAGTTAATTAATTAGTTAGCTTGGGCTGCCATAACCAAATACTATAGATCAGGTGGCTTATACAACAGAAATCTATTTTCTCACAGTTCTAGAGGCTGGAAGTCCAAGATCAAAGTTCTGGATGACTTGGTTTCTGGTGAGAGCTCTCTTTCTGGTTTGCAAACGGCCACTCCTCTCCATATTCTCCCATGGTCTTTCCCTGCTTCCTCTTGTATAAGAACACCAATCCCGTTGGATCAGGACCCCACACAGATGACCTCATCTAACCTTAATTACTTTCAAAGGTCTTATCTTCAAATATCAGCACCTTGTGGGGTAGAGCTTTGACATATGCATTTTGAGGGAACACATTTCATTTCATTGTGGTTAACCACTGGTTTCCAGGCAAGAACTTAAATGACTGAGGTCATACAGTAAGAGGTAAATCCAGGAGAACTTTCCAGGCATCTTCCCTTGCACAGTACTTCCCCCTGGAGGTTAGCCTTTTGGCTGAATTTGTCAAGGATAACTTTTCTTTATCTCTTAGGTAGTCAGGAGACTTGTGTAAGAATTGTCTTTGCTTATGAGCAGAACAAACCAAAAATACCTACCTAGAATAACTTGGCAAGTACCAACAACCCTAAACTATGCCCTATTCTTTTGCCTGGAGCTTCCACCATGAAAGGTATCTTATTGGTTAAATGTGTAGTCTACAGCATAGATAGCTTGGTTAGAGGTGAGTCACTTAAAATTTTCAAGTGAATTATTTGATGCAATCCTTTCTCATACCAGAGCTTCTATGGATAAACACTAATGGGAAAACCTTTCACTACATGAGTGTTCTTTATCATATCATTAGCTTGAATCTCAGTGTCCTCATATGTCAAATGGTGATAATGATGGAATAAATTTCTGTTGATATGAAGAAAAATTGAGAGGATGTAGTTAAAGCATTCAACACATTGTAAACTCACAATAAAAGACAGCGGATATTAATTAACAATGATGATGATGATGAAAGAGAATAACTACGGGGCACTGGTATTATTGGGAAAATGATTGGGGCTTCCTGGAAATTCAGGGACTAATGTGACTATATTGGGGATATGGGATCCATGAGGAAAAGAAAGCCATAGAAAGGAGACAGTATAGGGATAAATATATACAAATTTTATTTGTCAATTAAAAGTAGATAATTTAAAAATAGGTTGAAAAGACAAGTCAAAGAAGGGGGGGGAAATGTTTGCAAATCATATATCTAATAATGGATTAGTATCCAGAATATGTAAAGAATTTCTACAAGTCAATTACAAAACAGCAACCCACTTTTTAAATGGACAAAATCGTTTTTTAACAGATAATTATTTTATGAGTTGTGGGGTACATGTGAGGATTTACTGCATAAATAAACTGTGTACAGGTGAGATACCAGTGTGTTACCATGTGCCCTCCCTCCCCCTCTCCCCAGTAGTGTCCAGTTTCTGCTGATCCCACCCTTGCGTTTGTGTAGCCAGTAATCAGGGACCACTTATGAGTGAAAACATGTAGTAGTCAGTTCTTTGTTTCTGTGATAGTTCACTCAGTATTATGGTTTCCAGTTGCATCCATGTTGCTGCAAAAAACGTAATTTTGTTCCTTTTTATGGCTGTATAACATTCCAACGTGTATCTGTACCACTCTATCCAATCCACTTTTGATGTGCATCTTGGTTGTTTCCATGTTTTTGCTGCTGGGAATAGTGCTGCAATTAACATATGTGTGCAGATGTCTTTCTGGTAGAGTGATTCATGTTCCTCTGGGTATACTCCCAGAAGAGGACTTGCTGGATCATATGGAAGCTCAATTTTTAGTTCTTTGAGAAAACGCCACACTACTTTCCACAAAGAGTGAATTAGTTTACGTTCCCCCCAACAGTGTAGAAGTGTTCTAAATAGATAAAAGACTTTAATAGATATTTCTCCAAATAAGATATGCAAATGGCTAATAAACACATGAGAAAATGTTCAACATCACTAATCATTAGGGAAATATAAATCAAAACACAATGGGATATTATTTCACACCATTTGGATAGCTATCATCAAAACAAAAACAAGCAAAACTAGAAACAACAAGTATTGAAAAGGATGTGGAGAAATTGGAACCCTCATGCATTGCTGGTGAGAATGTAAAATGGTGCAGTCACTGTGGAACAGTCCACTGGTTCCTCAAAAACTTAAATGTAAAATTATTTAAACATATGATGCAGAACTCTTACTCCTAGGTATATACCCCCAAGAAATAAAAGCTAAGATTCAAACAGATACTTGTCTACTAATGTTCATGGCAGCATTATTCACGATAGCCAAAAGGTGGAAACAACCCAAATGTCCATCAACAGATGAATGGATAAATAAAATGTAGTCTATATGTGTCATACAATAAAATGTTATTCAGCCATAACAAGGAATAAAATTCTGATATATCTACAATGTAGGTGTACATTATGCTAAGTAAAATCAGTTAGACATAAAGAACAAATAATGTAAGATTTTGCTTATATGTGGTATCTAAAATAGACAAATTCACCAAGACAGAAAGTCAATGAAAGGTTACCAGAAACTGGGTGTATGGGAGAATGAGGAATGAGTGTTTAATGGGTACAGAGTTTCTGTTTGGGATGATAAAAAAGTTCTGGAAATGGATAGTGGTGATGGTAGCACAGCGCTGTGAATATAATAATGCCATGGAATTGTGTACTTAAGGATGGTCAAAATGGCAAATTTTTATGTTATATATATTTTACCATAATACAATATTCTTAAAAACATATTGGAAATATTAGAGTTGAACTTGATCTGCACAGTTTTGCCTGGGAGTAGTATAGAATTAGTCAAGAATTTGCATTTCCATTTATAAGATGAAATAGCCAGAGTCCCAAAACAGCAACAAAGTATATTACAGTAACCCAGGAGAGAGCCTCAAACTATTATGTCTTTATAGATGTATTGAGCCTCAAACTCTTATGTCTTTATAGACGTGTTGAGTCTTGGTAGTTAAGAGGTTGATGTTTTCAAAAAATCCATTTTTTTAGTTCCTTCACAAAGCCAAGCCCTGTCCCAAACATGTCTGGGACATGTCTATAAAAACCTAAAGAACAATTTCTAATCTCAAGAATTCTGAAATCTGGCTGGGAATAACAGTTTAATTACCCACACATGCAAAAGACTTTTGGGAAATGCAAGATTACAGATTTAAGAGCTGGATTTGAATGATTTAAACTACAAAGTGCTATAGTAGGTGAGATTCAGTAAGGGCTGGTGATGTCTGGGAAGGTTCTGGTCTTGAGTAGGCCTTGGTTGGGACTGACGTGCTGATATTTAAAGTCCAACAAGTGCCAAATCTGCTGCATTAATGGCAGATCACCTTATGAGTCTTTAAGGGGCTCATGGTTCCAGGAAGAGGCTAAAGGATTTGTCAAAGCTCCCCGTGAAAGCTATAGTAGCTGGATTAGCTGCTAACATGGATTGAGACTTTGAGTGGGATTAACCCTGATTGCAGTGAATTAGTTCCTCTTTTTTATCCTTTTCTTTTCTCCCCCTATATCTTGACTCTTTGGCAAAGCCAGGTGACAGGGGTACAATAGTCAGGTTTATTTTCTTGGAGTTAAAGAAATCTGGAGAAAGAGTCTGTTAAGTGATCTTTCTCTGTTTTTTACACCCTGGGGGTCTTAATTCAATGATGAAGAAACCCTTACTTACTTAATCTGTCATCAACAGGGTTTCTCGCCCCCACCCCACAGGCCTAACTACTGCTTTTATCCCTGAGAATTTGGGGGAAGACTGGAGGCCACAAAAGCAAATTCACATAGTCCCAATGGGGAGGCTGAAGAATTTCTCTTTGTTAGACTAGTTCAAGGTGGTTTAATTAATGAGGTCAATGTCTAGCGAATTTTTCAAGTTTTTCCTGGTACTATTGCTGGTTTCATTGATGGAGAATGGTTAGAAAACCTTCTCTTCTTCTCCCTCTGCCTTTTCTTCTTCTTTTTCTTCTTTCTTATCTTATTCCTTCTATATTAATTGAGTAATGTTAAAAGATTAAAACTAAGTTCTGAGAACACAGCAATGAATAAAATGTCCATAATGGATCCTTAATAAATGTTTTCAAACCGAACTGAATGTATAAGCATGCTCTCTTGCTCTTGAGAGCCTCTGCCTGGCATTTAGATCTGGGCATAAAATAGCCCCACTCTTTGTTCTTTCACCTGTCCCCAAAGAATTATCTAATCCAAAGTCATCTTTGAAACACAATATCAACAGTCCATGCTCCAAGTTTGATGGGCTGATCTCTCTATATGTTTATTACTATGTCTTGAGCCTTTGAAACCCATTTCCCTCCTGGACGGTTTTTCAGGCATTACTCTAGATCCTATTTTCCTCTCCAACCTCTCCCTCCATCTCTTTCTTGTGTACTCCTTCGGTGATTAATGTGCACACAGAAGACTCGATCACCCACTCCTGGGCAATGCAACTGGACAGTGTTCCGATGTCTGTTTGTCTCTGCCTGTTTCAGCATTGTTGGGAAACTTTATTGACTTTTCTTCACATCGCTACACACTGAATGATTGCTTTTTCAGCTTGTCAGGTCTTTATCCGGCACCTAATCTCAGTATTGCCTGAAATGGCTTTAAGAAGCTCTTTCTATAAGTCCTCCAAGTTTTTACTTGACGTAGATACTCTTGGCTCTGGGTCAGTCTGTACCTGGGGGTTATGAGTCAATTTGTGGCTGAGGTTTAGAGCCAATTTACCTTTGAATTTAAGTTATCACAGCAAATACACACAAAAATTATAACTAATTTGCTCTTTCATTTGTTTGTCTCACATCGATATTTTGACTGTATCCCAGAAGAGAGCCCAGCACATAGTAGGCACTTTAATTATTAATCATTTCTTAATTGAATAATAAATTAAGGAATGGCTTCACTTTGTGATCAGGATTAAAGCCTACCATTTGCTGGAGTTAAGGTTAATTCTGGGCTCAGGGTTAGATGGTAGTCTGAGTCTTATTTCAGAGTAAGTTTGATTGTAGCTGAGGTCAGATTTTATTCTGTGAGTGGGAGCAGGGCATAGTTTGTGGTCATGCTCAGTGCTGAATGGGTGGCTAGAGTTGGGAGTCAATGCATGATTAAGGGACACAGCAGGCAAACTGGTCCACACAGCATCAAATTATTGATCTCATTGCCACTGAGTCCTGAACCCCAGCATTAGCTACCCACTAGGAATGGGAAGTTTAATGCAGGACAAATCTCCAGGGTGCACTGCCTGATTTTAACCTAGAGAAATAAACCGGTTCTACCATATTTAAACCACCTACAGCATGGACTTCAAAGGTGATTTTCAACTGAATTTTAGGAAAGGGCATTTCTGACTTCATTATTATCGAAAGCTATACCTCATGGTTTGGAAATGAGTGGCCCAATTTCCAGTCCTGGTTTAGGGATTCTCTTGCAGTGGCTGTTGGACAGCAAAGGAGTTGGTGAATGATGACTGTGAATTGTTCAGTGGTCTCTTGCACTCACTTGCTTTCTGCTCTAGTTGAATTGTCAGTCCCTGGCGTCTCTATTGTGGTGCTTCTCTGTTTCTGTGTCTGTCTTCAGTTCCCTTGGCTGGCTGTCTCAATGCCTATCTCACGTTCTTTTGTCCTCTCCTGGTTTATAGCAGTCACCTTGCTGGGTTCTTGCTGAGGCAGCACTGCTCCCAAATGATTAATAACTTGGAAAATGGCTCTGAGTCTGGTGATGGATTAATCCTAGTGGAGAAGAAATAACTGGGAGGCCAGATGCCTTGGAGAGGAAATGACCACTGGAAGCTCTTTACCCAGATTTGGGCAAATTTCTCCCCACCTGAATCGCTGCCTGAACACACAGAACCTTCTTTCTCACTGCCATACCATCCTTATAGCATGTCAGCTTCCAGGGTCCTGCTACTATTTATTATCAAAACTTACCAGTGTATGGTCCCATATGATCTCTCCTTTAAGCCAAAAGACCCAGATATTGATCTTGGATTTCCTATAAATCAGCTGTTATACTTTGCATTAGTGTTTAATCTCTCTGGATCTCAGTTTCCTCACTTGTAACATGGTAACAATAGTGTCTGTGAAGCTATAAGAAGGTAATAAAAATTTCAATGCTTTATGCTATTAAAAGTTTGTGTAAAAGTAAGAATAACTTTTATAAATCCTCTATAATTTTTTTCACATTTTAGAAGAGAGATTTCAGCATGATAACTTGGAGTCATAAATAATATGGTCGTTGCAGATACCAGGACTGGTCAGAGGATATGTGTTTGGCTAGGGTGAGGCACAATTTTCAGAAATCTTTATGGTAAAGTTATTTTTGCCTACATGAATAGACATTCCCTCTTTTGGTTGAACAAAAGCACACACAAACATATGTTTATATACATGCAGACACAATGCAAATATATACATCAGAGAGGGAGTAATTTGGAGATAGAATATTATTTCTTACAAAATGTCATGATTCTCAATGAGTTACTTTTTTGCTGAAAAGTATGTTTTTTTTATTATTAAAAGAAAATCCAGACATGTCTGATTCTGCTTTATCATTCCCTTTGATCCTGTTCTGAACAAGATCTTTTGTCCATCTCATTGAGCCATCATCTTGCATGAGGGGTCCATACCATATAGGAAGCCTTTCATGCTTCTCACTCATCATCTTGGAGAAGGGACTTTTCTTAGACATCTCATTCAGCTAAGAGTTTGGAACACCTACAATCTGCAAATGCTGCAGTATTGCACTGGGGACCTGCTGAAACAAGATAGACATACTCTCTGTCCTCGTGAAGCTTAACTTTGCCATTCTTTCTGCAAGGTGCTGTTCTAAGCACTATGGAAGGAATGGAGACAAAGTACCTCGTCTCATAGAGAGAGGCAATATACAAATAATAAACAAAGATACAACTAAGTTCCCTAAAGAGAATCAAGCAGAGTGATGCGGTAGAGAGTGATGTGGCAGAGAGGGTAACTACACATAGTATAAACAAGAAAGGCCACCTCTGAGAGTGACATTTAAGATAAAAACTAACTAAATGGCAAGAAGGAGAAAGTCATGCAAAGATTGAGAGTAATGAGGAACCAAAGGAAGGTCAGTTGTAGCTGGAGCCATGTGGCCAGTGGAAGGGTAGGAGAAGATAAGATTGGTGGAAGAAAACTGTCTAGGATATTGTAGGCTGTTTTATTCCAAGTACATCAGGAATCCACACATTTTAAGCAGTAAAGTGACACGATTTAATAGATGTTTTTAAAAGACCAGTATCTTATTCTGGCTATTTGGGTTGGGATGATAACAAACTTAAGGATACACACTAAGAGGCAACTGTAGTCCGGATAAAAGACCAAGGTGTTAGTAATGGAGATGGAAAGAAGAGGAATAACTCAAGGCATATTTTAAAATGAAATCTGTCCGACCTGCTGGCAAATTAGATGTGGAGAGTTAAAGGAAAATGAGAAATTGCTGTCATTATATTTTAATACCTTTATTCATCTGTCTGTAGTCATAGACTGTAAGCTTCATGAGACTGGAATCTGGTTCTTTAAATATCCCTTGCACTTAGCACAATGTCTGGTATAATGAGTATATGTTGAGTATATGAATAAATGCACATGTGCATGTATGCAAGAATGCAAGCAGAAGTTAGATTATGCTTAAAAGTCCCATATTTGTATTTGACATGCATTTTTATCTATTTTCTTTCTTTATAAGTGAGTTTTAATAACACCAGAGCTGCAAACTACTGTTAAAGCCAATTATCTCATGACTGATCAGTAGTGACTTAAAAGCTTCAAGCAGTGGCACCCTTATGTCGCCAAGGTAGGTTCTGTGAACTCAATCTTCCATTTTTCTTTTATCCTGGTAAAGGCTGTTTTTCTCAGCATCCTAGATTTTGGGCATAAACCAGTTGTAATTGACTAAAATTGATGGCTCATTGAGAAATGAAGGCTAAGTAATAAAGATTGGAAATTCGAGCTGCAAGTTTGATCAGGTCAGACTTTCTGCAAGGACGACTCAGCCTAGGGAGCTAGACTCATCGAACAGGGACTGGTATGGATGGAGGACAATTTAAATTGAAGCTGCTTTTCTGCAGCCTCTGGAAAGCTGCTGATTCATTTTCTAAACTAGGCCAGATCAAAAGCAAAGCTGAAGCAACTTTCTCAGGCATTTGCTTTAGGGGAGGAATGAGACCCTGGCTTTCCACATATAAATAAAGTAGACTGTAGGTTGTATCATCTCATTGGGACCACAGGAACCCTACTGACTGTCAGTGGCCCTGCCAGGATGGCTGGAATGCCCATTTCTTCCTTAATTTCAAGCTTCCTACAACCCCTTGATAATGCTAATGTTAGGGAATTTGATTAGATGACTTCCAAGTCTGTGTCAGTGCTGACATTTTATGCTATCTCCATTCTTGATCTCTGAATAGGAGATCATGGAATTGTAGACCCTTCTCCAAGTTAAAGCTGGGCATAGTGTCATACAGTAAGTCCCTTACATATGAATGAGTTCTATTTTGAGAGTATGTTTGTAGGTCCAACAAAGTTAGCCTAGGTACCCAACTAACACAATTGACTGTAGAGTACTATACTGTAATAGGTTTATAATACTTTTCACACAAATAATACATAGAAAACAAACACAAAAAACAAAAAATGAAGAAAACATTTTAAATCTTAAAGTACAGTAATACAATACAGCATAACAGCTGGTATACAGGGGCTAACATTGGGTGAACAAGCAAGAAGAGTTACTAACTGGAGGAGGGAGAGGGGGTGAGAGATGGTAGAACTGAAAGATCATCAGCAATAGGAGATGGAGGGCAAGCTGCATTTCACTCACACCTGATATTGATGGCACAGGTTCTGGTTTCTTGCTGGATTCAATTCTATCTATCCTCTTGTAAAATCCAAATTTGCATCTTTGCAAGTTCACAACTTGAAGGTTCGTATGTAGGGGACTTGCTGTAAATGCATTCCAAGTCCTTTCAGCCCAAGACATGATTCTGCTGCTTCCACGGTACTGAAACAACTGTGTTAGGCAGAAAAGAGACCTTGTCTCCTTGAGCTATTGCAGCTGATAGGATGTCAGCTAAGTTTATTCTTTAGGTGTTTGTTCATCTCATTATTTATTCACAAAGCATATATAAAATAGTTCAACTGTTCAAATGTGAAATTAGAGGCCTAGATAAAGAAAAGAGACTTGACTAAAGTCAGCCATTTGGTGGTAGATCTGAGATGAGCTAGAAACTCAATTTCTTAATTTTGTTCTCCTTTTCCAACGCTTGCACTAAACAACAACAACAAATGCCTTTTGTTTAAATTGCTGTTTTATCATAGTGTAACCATCTTCCTAACTATAACATAAGGAGGTGCCAACACTATATTGGTGAAAAAGAAGTCATCTGGTCCCCAATCATTGGCTTCACAGAAGTTCAGAGAGTTGGAAATGATTCACTTTATTTACATTGGGTAGATTCAGGAACATCAGAGTAAGAAACAGTTGAGACTTACAAATCTGGAGCTAGCTAATAAAAATTTGGATGCATTCCACGAAACTGTGAAAAAGAAGTTTGCCAAGCCAGTTCACATCATATATGCATTTGCTGGATTCTCCCTTCTCTGTAGCTTCTTAGAGCACTTTCATACTTAAATGAGAACACTAGCCCAAATCAGAGAATATAGAGACTTTTAAATAAGTAAGAGTTGCCTGGTAGATAGTGCTAGTTACTTTAACTTAACCAATTTTGGGGAATGATATGGAAATAGCCTATACTTAAAAAGATAAATTTCTACTTCTAATTTGTGTGAGAATGTTTAGAAAATAATTTTCTCTGAGGTTTCTTAAATACTTCCTCTGAATATGTTAAAGTACTCATTTGTTTAATAAACTTTGCTTGTACCAGGAGGCATTTATTTATTTATTTATATTTTAAAATTTTATTTTAAAGATGTGGGGCACAAGGCAGTTAAAAATAATAGTTAAGCATGTGACTTAAGTTATACTGAAGTCAGAATGATCCTGTTCCACCAATTACCAGCTATGTAGCCCTAGGAAATTTTAATAATACTTTGGTGTCTCAGTTTTCTCATTAGTAGAATGAACATAATAATATGAATTTAGTAGGATTATTGTAAGATTTAAACCAATCAATGTGCATTAGGGGTTTTGGGCAGTGCCTCTCACATGAGTGTGAAATAGTGTTCTTGATTTAAATATTGATTTCTCACTTTCAAACTATCAAAACTTTATATTAACAGAAGATGAGAAGTAAGAAGAAGATTCCATCATTGTAAATATTGGTAAAGATGTGCCTTGTTGAACTTGACTGACCCAAATCTGGTTTTTTTAAGGGAGAGACTAGATCCTTGTTCCCAACAATGCTTCCATGAATTGTGAATTATTTAAAACCACCCACTTGAAAGGACATGAGTCCTGCATTGACATCTTGAGCCATTATTTTGATATATGGCTTCTTTCAAAGCTCTATCTCAGTGCAATCTGTGTCCCAGCTAGGCTGCAGGCTGGTAACACTTTTGCTCTATTGACTTGCCAAGCGGAATTATTTATTTGGCACCAGTAATATGCTCTGTTTTCTATGCCACTTGGTGTTAATAATAGCTTAGGTTTATTTGGTGCATTTCCTTCAAGAAGTTGAGAGGGCATTCTGATACACAGAGAAGGAGAAGCTGCCATATTACTGCTTCTAACTCAGCACTAGGCCTCCTTCAAACCACTTTGGGATGATGATAATGTTGAGATGTACATGGGTGAAAATGGCAGAGAAAGGAAGCAGAAAACTGGGAAGAGGAGCAGGAAAAAGTCAAGTAATGAAAGAGTTCCAATTTTGTTGCTGTAGGGAGGCAAGGACCATCTTCAAACCTGCAGAGTCAAAGGTAACTCAAAACTATGTGACTCATTTCTTTTGAGGAACAAATTATCTCCTGGCACTCAAAGATAGCAATAGCTGGGTTCACCCTACCTATATAACTTTCCCCTTTTGTCGTTAACCTTGATTGAGCTGGACCACAAGCTCTTGGGTCCTAAAATATGCCATTTTACAAGAAAAATATGACCTAAAATAATTCAGTATAATCTCTGATGATAAAATCTCAGCATTGGAAAAGATGTGTGTGGACGGCATTTATCTTGTCTCCTCCAAAAGTAGTAATCCTTTCTGAATCAAGTGTGATAGTTGGTTCTCAAACAACCTTGGCTATGGTAAGTTCAGTACTTCACAATAGAGACCATAGTGGGGTTGAGAAGTGCTGGCTGTAAAAAAGGGATTCCTAATGTTGACCTGAAATGTGTTTGTTTTCCTCGAATTGTTAGTATTATGAGAGACTTCCATTGTTCTGTGTGTTTAACATACATAATTTTCAAGCCTCCCAATAAGTTTGAGAGATAGATATTACTACCCTCATTTCTATAAATAGAAGAAAATAAGACTTAAGAAGTTAAATGGCTTGTCTAAGCTCACATAACTTCTAAGTGCTGGAGACATATACAAAGCCAAGACTGATTCTACAATCTATTCTCTTTCCGCTTCTCAACTGATGGCATTTCCTTTCTTTTCAGCTATCAAAACCTCACTTGCTTTTAAAGTTACCTTAAATCTCAATTCTTCTATGAAACCTTTTTGACCAATCCCATCCCGGGGTGCTCAAGTTTCTATTATGAGCCATTGCAGCAATTTAGTTCTGTAAAATTCTTGTGGCAGTTACTGCATAAGATCATACCTCATGAAATCGCTACTACTGTAAACTTAAACTTTATTTACATTGTTTGATCATTTATAATCATGGAATGCCAGAGATGGAAGGAACAAAAGACGCAATAAAAATGACAATACTTGGTAGTTCTTGAGTATTTACGATGAGTTACGCATTACTCTAAATGATTTGCTTGTATTAATTCATTAGTTCAAATGAAGTATGGATTATGTGAGGTATGCATATATGTTGTCTCCATTTTAAAAACAGAAAACAGAAATACAAAACAGTAGTTAATTTTCTCATGGTCAAAAGCTACAGCTTTACAATCACACAAATCTGCAAAGCTTTGAAATGGAATTTTTTTTTAAGAATTTGGCAGTAAAACTTTATTTGACTTAAACTGATTTAAAGCAAAGCCTGTCCTATCTTGACATCAAACTATTTATAATTATTTATCTCACTTAATGTTAATATTCATATGTTTTACTGCAGATATATTTAAGAATTTAATTAAAGTGTTGCTCTAGACTTTACTAGGGGTAGGTGTACATTGTATAATATTCATGTATTACTTTTCTAACCCTGCCCTTCTTCCTCCCTAAGTCTTGTATTTGTAAACACATCTAGCCCAAAAGGCTTTTGAAGAAAGGATTTAGATCTGTAGTTAATGTTAAAAGAGTCACATTTCAAATGAGGCTATTAGGTACCAGACCCTGAATTCATAGCAACAGTACTAACTCCTGTAACACTTCCATTTAAAATATAAGAAAACCAAGAGTCAGGAAGAAGCTATGACCAATAAGAAATAAATGGTAAAATTATATGTTTCTCATATATTAACAACTTTTAAAATAGGATAATTTTTTTGTGCCCCTGCCTTGTCTCTCATTTGAGCTCTTAGCTCTTTGGAGGCAGGTATTTCCCTGCTGGGTCCACCAAGACACAGTGGTCAAAAAAGCCCAAGCTTTGGGCTCACAGGGGCCTGAGTTTTGATCACAGTCTACTGCTTACTGGCTGCATGGCTGTAGGCCATGTCCCTTAATGTGAAACACAGAGAAGACAGCACTAACAGGACTTAAAGGAGATCATGGGTTAAAAAAAAATGCAGTACAGAGCAAAGACTAAACAAATGACATTTTTTTCTTCATAATGCAATTTTGATGATTTGAGTGTAACCCAACAGGCTGTGATTTTTTCTTCTCTTTGTGGTCTCATACAGTTAGCAGAAACAACATCTTCACCATGACCTCTGTGCCTTTTCACCACAGTGGCAGGGCAAGTCTTGCTAAGAACTCTGTTTTGTTGTCAGCCAGCTACTCGTGACTCTAATCTGGTTGAGGCAAATTAGGAAGCACGAAGTTTGGAGCTTAACTTGAGAAATACCATCTTCCAGCTGTATAGGTAGATAAAATCCTTATTGATAAGGCATTCGTAGATATCTCACATAGCATTAATGTCTAGCCACTGATGAGCTACATCATTATCCAGTTATTTTCAAGAAAGAAATAACATTCATGTGAGAATATCCTTACCTATCCTTTTGGGTAGGCCTCATCAACATTGATTTACACTGACCATCAGCCATGCTAATGTAACTTTTAGTTTCCATTAGGTAGAATATATTAGATATAAGCCAATGTTTTAGGCTAACCAAAATGATGAAAGCTGTTGGAAGATTAGATGCATATTTTCTCCATTTTCTCCATTTTCTCCAGGGAAGCTTTTTAAAATATGGATCCTTGGCCCCTCCCTCAGAGATTCTGAATTCAGTAGCTATGCTAGGACTTGGGCATTCATATTTTTAAAAATAAATTTTACTGTGCATATTTGAGGCTTATAACATGATATGTGAGATTGGTAGATAGATAGATGGAGAGAGCAAAATGGTTACTATAGTGAAGAAATTAACATATCTATCATCTTACATAGTTACTTTTTATTTTGGACAAGAGCAGCTAGAATTTACTTATTATATAAAAATCTCTAATCCAAGACAATGTTGTTAATACAGCCCTGTTGTACTTTGGTTTCTAGACTTTTCTGTTCTACCTATCTGCTACTTTGTATCCTTTGGCCTATAACTCCCGATTTCCTCCTTACCCCACCCCAATAACCTCTATTTTATTCTCTATTTCTGTATATTTGACTTTTTTTTTTAAGATTACACATAAAAGTGAGATTATAAAAAATGTTCCCAGGTGGTTTTGATATACAACTATTACCTTCTCTAAGCTAAATGTTGGTCTAGGAATTGAAGCTCAGTTATGACTTATTAATTGGGTCTCATTGAAGTCTTTAGCTAGCTCTGGCTCCTGGGTTTCTCATTTGTAACATGGGAGGTTATTTAGTCTGTCTCTAAGATTTTCCTCCTGTGCTGTTATTTTATGATTTTTATGATCTTAATTCTGAAAGCATAGTAAATGTAACATATGGCTCAAGACTGCTGCTTAAAAGGATGGATTTTCCTTTTTAAAAAATGTCCAGATGAGCATTGTTTTATAACATGAGATGCAGCAAACTGTGAGTAACTGATTCTAACAAGTAAAGCAGCAGTGGACAGAGCTCTGGTTTTTCTATTTTTTTATTATTATACTAAACACACACACACACACACACACACACACACACACATTCATAGCAGGAAATCTACCCTCTTAACACAACTTTAAGTGAACAGTGTAATGCAGGATTGTTAACTATATTACAACTACATTGTTAACAGCTATATTGTTAAATAGGCAAAATATTTTCCAGCAGATGACTAGAAGGTTTTCATTTTGTCAACTAAAACTTTATACCCATTAAGAAGTAACTTCCCATTTCCCCTTCCTTGGATAAGTGTCTATTCAAATCTTTTGCCCGCTTTTTAAACTGAGTTGTTTGTTTCTTTGCTATTGAGTTGTAGGAGTTTCTTGTATATTTTAGAGATTAATTTATGATTAGATATATGGTCTGCAATATTTTCTCCCATTCCATAGGTTGCCTTTGAAAAAGTCTTGGTTTTGAAGCACCAAAGTTTATTTTCTTCCTTCTTTCTCTAAAACCTTGTGGATAGTAGTCGAGTTCTCAACCTTCATTGGCTCAGTCTTTGAGTCTGCCAGATGAAATAATAACATCATTCTTAACTAATTCCTTACCTTGTGCATGCCAAATGACTTAGTATTTATTTAGTTGCTGTGTACAGTCACTTAAATTATTGGCGTTTTACAGACCATTATCACAATTCAACTCATGCATGTATAGTTTGGGTTTAGGAAGAGCTAGTTTCTCTTAGATTGAGTCATAACAAGAATCAGAAAGAAGTTTTTTTTTTTTTTTTTACAATATTAATTAGGTGGTAGGGAATGTGCTTTTGTGACTTTTGAGGTATCTGACTATCCATTTCTCTAACTATGCTCCCAACCACCCAGTTAAGAATAATTAACTTGTGCTACTTATTATAAAGATAATAAATTATAATCATAATGACATTTTAAATAATTACTATAATTGTAATAACACCTTATGCTTGTGTGTTGCTCTACTGTTTACAGAACACTTTGGCATTCATTCTTTTCACAGCAGACCTAAGAGATAATGGCTTATCCCTATATTATGTGACTCTTTCCTGAGGGTGGCCCACTTAGTCAGTTGTAGCTGTGTCCTTGCTAATGAGAAGCAGAGATTGCTGTCTTAAAGAATTCTTTATCTCCTTGACACATGTATCACAAAGTTTGTATTTTCTTGTTAATTTCATCAAGTCAGTTACAGGAAGTGGCTTTATTCCCACTTTCCTTAGGTAGTATCCAAGGTTCAAAGTAAGTCCACGACTTAAGATTAAATAGAAGTTTTACCGCAAGGCTTGGTCTCAGGTCTGAACTTTCTGATTGAGTCTTTCTCTTAGACCTTGTACCTATGCAAACCTGATCAACCCTCATAACCTCACCCACATAGGCATCTCTGTTTGCCTCGTCCCAGAGAGTTACCAACATTGGCTCCTGGCCACCACCTCCTCTGCAGTGCCTCAGATGAAAAAAACCATGTCACTCTTATCCACATCCTAACCCCATTCTGTCATTTCTGCCTGCATGCTGGTGAAATATACTTTTGGCTGGGGGAAGAAAATTTGCAAGCTGCCAACCCAGAGATGGCCCTGACATTGGAGTGGTGCATTTGACCAAATTCTGGGAGGAGAAATTTTTCTCTGGTAAGGGCTATCTCCCAGTGGTCTCTGTGTTGAGGAAAGTCACCATGTTTTCTATGCCAGTTTTTCTAAATTAATTTCGTATTGGGCACTATATGAACACACATTATGTATATATACTCACAGATGCAAGTATTGTAATGTAATGAAGACACATTGGCATTCATGACTACAGACTTACCATTTTACAAATAGACAAACTGAGGCTTGATAAGCTTTAAAAAACTAGCCCTGAGACTTATCATGCATATAATGCTGTGGCAAGACTCAGCTTAGAACTTAAGAAAATCTTGCCTGACTGTGCGTAGAAAAGGTAACCACCAAACATTTTCAGAGAGACATATATGTCTCCGTTATTGCACTTACAAAAATTGAAACTACAGAATTATTTATTTACATTTTGTTTTCGACTTTCTCCTCTACTGGACTGAGAGCTCCTTGGTGGCTGGGAGGTGGGGAGAAAAACTAAGTCTTTCTTCACTGTAGTGCCCTTAGTGTTTAGCCTGATGCCTGGCACACTGAGAGTTCTCAATAAATATTTGTTGACTGAATGAGCAAATAAATGAATACATTAATGATACATTAATAAGCAAGCCAGGAGTAGAACCTGAAGTTTAGGATTCCAGAGTGATAGTACTCCCTTGGAGCAACCTGTCCCTTCATATTTTATATTTTGTAACATATTTTATATTTAATGAAGGTATGAATGCATTTTTCATTCATTTTGTGTGCAAAGGCAAAAGGTCCCCTTGCTTTCAGAATGACAAATACAAAGTGATTTAGAATTATATGGTATACTCAGGACTGGAACAAGACGAAGAATTGTTCCAAAGCTGGTTAGGGCCTCTGAAAGCACAGAGACTGACCTAGGGAGGATGGAGTTTCCCAGGGATGTTTTCTCCCCACATATTCCTTTGAATACCCCATACCCACCTTTGTCTTTCTACCTTCCCTCCCTTGCTTCCCTGTCCACCTCACTCCTCATTAGATGAATCCTTGGCCTATTTTCCATGTAAAGGGCAGGAAGAACTGATTCCCAAAGCATGGCTACACTCTCGATCACTGGGGGATGCCTGGATATCAGAGTTCATGTTTGTCCAGCTGCTCAAGTCAACTCACTCCTCTTCAGGACACACAGTCAAGTCTCGCCTCTCTTCCTGCCCTCATCTCAGATGTTTGTGATCAAAGGTACTGTTCCTCTGTTTTGGTTATTCCTAGGTCATCAGGGTGGGAACGGGAGGATCATCCTGCTTCATTATTTAGTCTGTGTGGGCTTCCTGGAATAGCCGGTCTTAAAGATGTTACTCAGTTCTGTGAAGGACTGTCTGACCATCAACCAAAAATTTTGGTTTTTTGTCCTTTGTATTCCTCTGTCTGGTTGATTCTCGTTTTGCTAGACTCTTTGGCAGCACTACTAACTTGAAAGGGTGCTGTCTTAATTTAAAGGCTGAGATTTGAAAATTGGTCAATTTCAGTCTGGCACAATGACTGTTTCTGAGCTGAACATGCTTCCAGTTGGAGAAGTAACAGACCAAGAGGAATCTTAGGCTTCATCTTTCTTGCTATACTGAAGGCCCCACAGCAAATTCTTCTCTCATTGTTTGTGATCTTTGAAACCAGCCATGAAAGTAGTAAATAGTAACAGAAAAGTATTTGGGGAGGTGGATACAAATCTGGGAAGCTTCTAACCTATTCCCTTTCAATTTGTCTATGACAGAGGTCAGGACTATGCATTTGAATCCTCTCCTAATGATTCAGTTATAGATTTTCTGAGCACCATACTTGTACTTGTTTGGATCACGATGACACCTTGATTGGTAAAACAGGAATAGCCAGGCATGTGAAGCACTACTGAGATTGCTCTGGATGATTACAAGAAGAGGGAGACAGAGGATGAAGAAGGCGAGGTATTGATGGTGGAGGTAGAGGAAGATGAGTCAGTGGTACATCTTAATCAGGATTCATGATTGCAACCAACAGAAACCAACTCAGGCTGCCTGTCTTAGTTTTCTAGGGCTGCTGTAACAACAACAACAACAACAACAACAGTAACAACAAGCACACACACAGATTTGGTGGCTTACACAACACAAATTTATTTTTCGTAGTTCTGCATGCTGGAATTGCAAGATCAATGTGTTGGCAGAGTTGATTTTATTCTGAGGTCTTTCTCCTCAGTGTGAAGAAATGGCTGCCTTCTTGCCATGTCTTCACTTGGTCTTTCCTCTGTGCATGTGTGTCTTTTTGCGTGCTCAAATTTCCTCTTCTTATAAGGACACCAGTCAGATTGGCTTAGGGCCCAACTAATGACCTAATTTTAATGTAATCACCCCCTTAAAGCCCTTATCTCCAATTGCAGCTACATTCTGAGGCACTGGATATTAGAGCTTTAACATGTGAATTTGAGGGGTACAGAATTTATCTCATAACACTGCCCTAGGCTCACATAATTGATAGGGGGCTGATAGAGATTAGTACTGGGAAAACTCAAGTGGTAGAAATGGAGAGGATGAGGAAGGTGATGTTAGGGAGTAGAGCAGTCTAGTCTGGTGAATTTAAGGTTTTTATACTCTTTGTTTCTCCTTCCTGGAGTGATAAGCATACTGTCAGCCTGGTTATATTTCCATGAAGTGAAACAAGTTAAATGTAAGGCTCTCATCCAAGTTCAAAAAAATCAACTGCACAGATACAGGTTAAAGACATGAAGACAAGTTGAGAATAGAATATAGAATATTGAAAACTCTAGATCTAAATCCCTGCTTCTAGTTTTTGAAAGCGAGGCAGATCAATAGAATACTAGCAGAATAAGGTAATTGAAATTGTAAAATTATTACATGATAATTGACATGTATATGTACCAACTAGGTGCCAGGTACAGTTCTAAGTGTATATATATAAATCTTTACAACACCCCCATCTGTTATTCTAGAAATTATCCAGACAAGGAAACTGGTATAAAGAGATTAAAGTAGCTTCTGCAAGATCACTTAATTAGTAAGCAGCAGAGCTGGGAGCTGGACCCATTCAGTTGGCCTCTAGAACTCTGCACCATGCTGAAGGGTTGAGAAAACTGGAGACTTTAATGGAATGGTCAGTTTTCAGAAATGTTTTAAGTTGTCATATGAAAACATGTTGTATGAAGCATCAGAGTAGAACTAGAATCAAAGGCTAGGGAGATACATCATGAAAGAACAGTTTCCAACTCAGTATTGTAAAGAACTCTGAAGTAGTTCAGCGAGGGATCTGGCTACTGGGGCAGGCATGTTGGTTGTCTATTCCTAACAGCAAATTTCCATTTTTCTTTGCCTATAAAACTATTCTTTTTTCATAGAGTAGTGGGTCCAATGACAAGGTCAAGACCAATTATGACAATCCTATACACCCCTCTGTGAATGATTGGTTGAAGGATGGATATGCAATTTTGTTCTGACCAGTGAGATACTAAGCAAGTCTCCTGGGCCTTGGGGATGGTTTCCCATCTTGACAAAAAGGAGAGAAATAGGAGGAGTAAGCCGCTTGTGTGCACCATTTTTCATCTTGCTTTTGATAGTATCATATAAGCAAAAGATACTTGAGCCAATGAGGAAAACCCTCACTGATCTGCAACACAGTGGAAAGAACCTTTGGTTCTTGATGACTCTCTTGAGCCACTAACCAATCCTGGTGCCACTTCCCTCTGGACTTTTTGTTAAGTGAGAATTTAAAAGTTTGTTTGCCTAAGTATGAGATTACTTGTGGCTTAAATAATCCTGTTCCAGGTACTTGGGAGGTAATGAGTTCAATGTCCTTGGAGGTATACAAGCAGGGCCTGGAAGTCCACTTCAGAAATATTGTGGCAGGGGCATAGGCTCCAGATAAGCCTTTTACTAGAGGACTATGAAGGTCACTTCTCATTCTGATATTCTATGATGGCTTCATGCCCCTACCCGACCCCAGCACAAATCACCCTATGTGACTCCTTGTCTGTGTGCCTTGAGCTGGGCTGGCAGCCACAGTTAACACACCCTGTGAGTCACCTGTAGTGTCAGGCCTTGGAAGAAGACAGGGGCTGTGATGTCACGGCTCCTCCAATGACACAGCATCAGGGGACAGCCAGAAATAGCCATGTGGAAGCCCTTGCCACTGGCGCTCTCTTGTACTCTGCAGCAACCCATTTCTCTCAGCTCAGACATCAGGCTGCTGGAGAATTGGAGAACCAAAATAGACTGAACGTCTAGTCACCCTCCTAGAATTCCCCATCTGCTCTGACAAAGTTCTGGGGACACCCAAGGTGAAACGCGCCCAGTGAAACTCTGAGAACGTGACACAGATGTTGCTGGGCTTTGGTTCCTAACCACAGTGGACCACTCACAAGCAAAGGTCCTGAGAAGATATCTCGGGTTAGCTTTGTCCTCAACACATTCCTGAGATCTGAGGTTGGGCTATGTTGGAGGCCAACGTCTGTTGCATCTCTGACTTTCAGTGCTGCAGGATTTTGATTGCTGCTACATGTAGCAGCTAAACCCTTTAGAGCCACGCCAGCCATCTGACAGAATGCAAAGACCTGGAAACTTCTGGCAATTCTGCTTAGAAACAATTTGTACACAATATTAATAATTACAGCAGCAGCTAATGTTTGTTGGGCATATAGGGGATCAGTAGATTTTACCGACATTCTCCCCTAAGTCCAAAACCAATTAAGAAATAGATATAAGAATCAGAAAAATGAATATCAAAATGTCAGGTTCATGATTGATGAATGTTAAGTTGCAGGATTTGACTTAGGAATGAGGCAGCAATGAATGTCTTGATACTTGATCCCAGAAAAAACTTTTCAGACCTCCTTTGTTGTGCCTAATATATGGCTGAGAGCAAACCCTGATGCACCCTTCCAAATGCACACTGTGATCAGCCTCTCCTCTCCCAGGGAGAGTGTGAGAGTGGAAAGAGAAGCCAGGAATGTTGGTGTAGCTGGAGTTTCTGCACAAGGAAACATGATGAGTGAGAAGTGTTTCCACAGTCATGTTGATCAAGATTTTACTATTTGCCAAGCATCTGCATAGACTATCCAATTTAATTTTCTTTTTAAGCTTATGAGGAAAGTGCTAGTAGTATCTTTATCTTACTGACAAGAAAACTGAGGCCCAGAAAGACCCAGAACTTGTTCTAAGGTGACACAGCCGGTATACGATGAGATGGAACCCAAACTGAGGTCTGTATGAGGCCAGATCAACTTTGTAAGCATCATGCTGTAGACATTCCCTTGCACGACTGCACATTGTTGTTGGGGCTCTATGGGAACATGGGGTTCTGGGCCAGGGGACTCGAGCTTTAGCCCAGGCTCTTCTATTTCTTAGCCTCCACAACTGATTAAGGTTAAGACAACACCTACTTTTTGTGATGCAAGAAAGTGATGGAAAATGTCCTCCTTATCATCTTTTTGTGTGTGTGGCATTTGGGACAGTAATTATTTTTGTGATAAAATTATTTCTTAGAGTCTCAACTGTGGTGTGTTTGCCTGCAGAATGGGGATTGCGATGACTTTCTTAAGAAGCTCAGAAGTTTTGATGACAATCAATGGCCATTGAAGTGTTTTATAACTGGCCGGCTCAGGGCACTGATGTGCGTCTTGGGGTAGCGAAGCTCTGAGTTCCATGGTGCTCCCCGTGACACTCTCTCAGTGATGTGGTCCAACCACTCGACCTCCGATATCTCAGTCTTTTGCCACTCGTGAAATGAAAACAATAGCCCTTGATTTACTAACCTCTCAGAGGCACTGTGATGCTTAAAGAGAATACGGATAAGACAACACCTACTTTTTGTGATGCAAGAAGGTGATGAAAAATGTCCTCCTTATCATCTTTTTTGTGTATGTGCACGCTGTGGCATTTGGGACAGTAATTATTTTTGTGACAAAATTATTTCTTAGAGTCATAGACTCATTTATCTGAAGAATTTCTATGGTGATAAGTTTACCTTTGCATCTTGGCAATTTTATTTAAAATAAAATACTAAAATAAAAATCCCCAGCTAATGTAAAGAAAATAACTCAACTCAGGAGCTCTAACAAGTATCAACTTTATAATCATTCTTATGCACTAAGGATAATAAAATAAAAATATTAAACAAGCATATAATGCTTATTATGTGTCTGGTACTCCTCCTAATATACTTAAAGTATATTAATTTATTTAATGTTCACAAAATACCTGTGGGTAAACATTGTACTATCTCCATTTTATAGGTGGTGGATGAGAAGACAGAGGCCCAGAGAGGGTAAATGACGTGTCCAGAATCTCACAGCTCATAAGAAATAGAAGCAGGATTTGAACCTACAGTCTAGCATCAGAATCTATTGTCTTAACCACTAGAGCAGACTTTATAAAGTCTTTATTTAAAAAAAAGACTGTATAAAGTCCCTGCCTTCAAACAGCTTGCAGAACAGCTTACAGACTAGTTGAGCAGAGATATAAAAACGTGAACAAATAAAGCAATATAAGACATTACTCCATTGAATTGTGTGTCAAGTGATGCTGTTTGGATTACAGGTTAACCATCATTTCAAAGTAGAGTAAGGTAACGGCAGTGATGTGGGAAAAGTGGCTTCTGCAATTGGACCTTTTATGGCAGTAGGATTTTAATTGGTAGGAAAAATGACAGGACCATCTATGTGGTACTTGGGCCTATTTAATGGACCTCATTCCTTGAGGAAGCAGCATTGGCTAAAAAATAAAAAAAATAAAATGATCAAATGAAGAAAACTGATATGTATTGTACAAAGAAGATAGCTCAAGGAATACACAAAAGGACAATATCACAGACCACTTACTAGTCATATGCCATTTTTTGCCTCAGTGTCTTCTATAAAATGCAGATAATAATTTCTGTTTTGCCTTCCTTACAAAGTAAAGATTATTATGAAAATTGTAAGGTAACCCATACATATACAATGGGGTAAAATTAAAAAAAAAATCATTTTTGGTTTTATCTTTTGTCTTCTCAACTACATGGCTTTGCTGTCAATGGCTAGAGGAGCTATTACCACAGCAAGGAAGGCACAGATGGGGAATGCCAGAGGAGGGATACAGACCAAAGAGAACATCCACAAATACTCAGGCTGTCCCCTGGAGAGAGTGTTTCCTCTATTCCTTTAGCTACCTGTTTGGGATATCAAGGGCATGCTTTATCTGAGTGAGGTCTCTACAGGAAGGCCAAAGGGAAAAGCCTGCCCTTTTCTGGCTTCAAAGGTAGTGGGACTCAGAAAAAAAGAGTGAAGAGAACAGGGGTACAGAACAGAGACGTGTTCCTAACTGTCTCCCTTTGGCTTTGGCATAGGAACCAGGAGTTCATTTGATAAATTGAGAAAACATTGAGGGGTAGATTTGCCCCTGCCCCAGCTTAGGGCACACGATGAACCTGCTAGTCCTATGTGATATTGGTTAGACTCAGAAGTAACCCAAGAGTGTGTTTAAGGATCTTGTCAGAGGGAATTACAGTGGCTGGGGAAAACTGAGCCAGTGGTAAAGGCCACAGGTCAGACCTGTCAGGAGGGGATGGTGGAGTTTCAGCCAGACCTTAGAGTAGTCTGTGGAGCTAGCAACAGGCAAGGTGAAGTCCAGGTAGTCCAGGGTCGCCCAGGCTCTGTATTCTGCTTGAGGCAAGAGAACAAAAGACAGTAGATGTCATGCCAGCTTCCATTTCTACCATGTAGGCCAGGTTGAACAAGGGATGCAATGGTTGGACCAGAGCAGGCAGTAAGCCATCCCTCTGCCCTACACACCACCATAGAAGCTTGAAACTCGCATTTTTCTCTTCACCCTTTTCTCATATTCAGAATTCATCCTGGTGAAGGAGCAGAGAGAGGTTATCTGAGAGATTTTTAAAAATTGTATTCAAGGGAGACTGACACTACCTAAAATGACCATGTAGATAATAAGAACAGACTGAATTTAAACTAGATTGGTCATTTAGTTCACATTTCTTCCAACTGTCAGATGAAGGTTAAGGACAAATGCAGAGTTCAGTGACAGGTGAAATAGATTCATTTTTTTTGTCTTCATCCAGCTGTAGTGTGAACAAAATTGTGTGAGCCAATTACATAATGTTGTTGTTGTTAAACAATCCTGACAGAGAGTAATATATCTAAATATTGAATTTTTTGAATATTTAAGTGACATTAACCTTTGACTGAAACAAGATAATATATGTTAAAGTTCCTGGCATGTATTAGGTGCGAGGTGAATATTAATTATTTTCATGTTGTTGGGGGTCAGTGTCAGGAAGAATAACAGCTACATTCATCAGATCACAGCTCTCAGTCCTGCATTTAAAGCCTGAATGTTGGACAAGATGAACCCAGAGTAGCACCATTGTTTTCCCTGTGTGTGAATTATGGTCCTGAATGAAGATTCTTAAACCTGGTCCTTCATCAGAATCATCTGGACAGCTTGTTTAAAAATATAGATTATTTCTCCTCTGTTTCCCCTTGTGATTATGATTCAGTATTTCTGGGGAGGTGCCAAGGCATCTTTTGAAAACCATTAAAAATCTCTTCCGATGGCATTTTAAATACCAAGGGGCACTGTGATACATCTTCACTTATTTCTTTCCTTCTTTGATTGTTGTTGGTTCTTACAGACACATGTAAGGGTAGACTAGAGAAAGTCAGCTTTAATTGTTTTTTAGTTTTTTGTCTGTACAAAGTTCTGTGCCTAATCAGCTCAGTTTCTGTAAATTCTCTACAATCCAAAATAAAACCACATGTAAGGGATGATGAGCTTTCTGTTGGGTCAGTTCAAAGAAAATGGCATCTCCCCTTTACCTCAGCAGAATGCAGAGTCTCGAAGCCAAGAGCAATGATTAGGTGTGAGGGGGAAATCCTCCGTCTGGACAGAAACGTTTTCTTGTTTTTCTCTCTTTTTTATCCCTGTTTTCAGGTCCCAGAGGTACACTGCTCTTATCGACTCTCAAACAGAGGAGTTTTACTGCAGCACAATACACACTGTACAGTGGAAGAAGTATGTGCTACAATTCCTTTAGGAAATCCTCTTTCTTTGGGGTCCTATTGCTTTTATCCCACCTCTGCCACCACTTTTCAGGTGCAGTCACCTTAATATGGTCTCCCAGCACTTTCTGAATCATCATTTTCTCTTGGTTACCTGACCAGACGTTGCCCTGTCTGAAGTTGGCAAATGGCCATTATGCTGAACATAACCGTTCCAGTAAAACATGGCTGATTAGCATAGAAATCTCCATAAGCCTTTCTATTCTAATTTTGCTGTTAGAATTCTGGCCCCTTCGGAGGTCATGCTAACCTAGTTAAGGCTCTTGGAGAAAATACTGTCGTTCCAGCTCATTGCATTAAAATATATTGTCCTTCAGCTGACATGCTAACCAGCAACCCATCATCTGCAACTTCGTGCAGAACCTGAACCGCAGGGCATCGTCTGTTATTTAAGTTGGAATCCGGGAAGCTCAATGAAAATATATGATGGGCACCAAGGCATTAAGGGCCTTAAAGTTCTGGCTGTGTGCACTTTACTCTGAGAGAAGTGAAAAGATTTTGATGAAAAGCAGATTATATAAAGTGAAGAATGCTAACTGCTGGGAGTCCTTGCAAGTGTCACATCCTGGAGAGACAATATGGCCTTGTGAGGGCATGGATGCCAAAGTTGGGTTGCTTGGTTGAAATCCCTTCTCTACAAGATATGAATTCCAGGGACTAGTGATAATACAATAGTACATATTTTACTGGGTTACAATGAGGCTTAAATGAGAGCATCTCTGTAGAATAGTGTGTTACATGTGCTCAATTAATGTTAGCTATTATTGTTATTAATTACTAATGTTATGTATGCTTAATTGATATCAACTATTTTTATTAATAACAATAACGCACCTACAGAATGATTGATTCTTCTTATGGCCCATTCATATGAGTCTTAAGAAACTATTTTGAAAAGAGATCTGGGTGCTAGAGATATATCAGTAATGAGAAGGGATGATTTTTCTCCTTGTAAAGATCATATTCTGGAGAGGGAGCCTAGAAATTAGTTACTCATCATTGGGGTTTAAGAAGAGTGTGTGAGACACCTTTACAAGGATGCTATAGATTTGTTTTTATTGGATAGGAAGTTGTAAACTGCTTAGAACAATACCTAACAGTGCATATTAAATATGCAATTGTTTTATTGTTCTCATATTATTACTAGTATTATTTTTATTAATATTGTTTCTTGTTTGTTTTGCTTAAACCTTGTGATAAAGTTACTGTTATTATCCCATATTACTGATGAGAAAATCAAGGCTCAGAGGAATGAACTAACTTCCCCCGTGTGACATGACTTTATATACAACAGAGCCCAAATTGAAACCACCTGCCTTGGCTCTTTCAAAATTCTTGTGTGTTTGAGTTGACTTGTCATAGCCTGTATGTCTCAAATAAGTTGGGAGAACTGTCAAATATTTAGTGATGGACAATGAGCCTTTTAAGGTCTTTGTAACATGTCCTTATGAGGGAGGCACTTACTCCCTTTGGTCCCTAGGAATGTCCTATGGATTGTGTTATCGACTTCGTGACCTTGAGAGGTTGCCTTCCTCACTCCCTGGCTTCAAGCAAGACTTTATCTAATTTTTACTCAGCAAGACATCTAATTTAAAAATATTCTACAGAAAAAAGAAATCTACATTCTTTCTTGATGACCTTTAAGTAAAATGAAACTCTAAAATATCAAAGTTGGAAGAAACAGTGAAAATCATTTAAGCCAACTCCTCCATTTTAGATTTGGGGCCTAGACCAGAGAAAGGGATGGATATTTCCAAAATTTACTATCAACTACTTTGCAGCTTGGTTAGCAAGAGTGTAGGCTCTAAGGCTGGATGCTCTGGGTTTCAGTCTCAGTTCTACACTTCCTAGTTATGTGACTGTGAACACGTGTCTGAATCTCCCCCGGCTTTAGTTACCTCACTATAAAATGGTGGTCATGACAGTACTTACCTCATAGGGTTATGCTGAAGATTAAATCAGTTATTGTTTGTAAAGCACTTGGAACAGAGGCTAGCAGATGATAAGTTATATGTAAGTGTTTAAGGTTCGTGTTGTTTTTGTTGACAGCAATCGTATTTGAGTCCAGATTCCTTAACTCCTTGTTTGGTACTCTGTAACTTCTCCAAGTTCTCTCTCATCAAGATATTTTAGTATCTAGCTAAGGTTCATCCTGCTTTAGTTTGATCCACGCCCACTAGTTCTATCCTCAGTCTTGATACCTATGCAGTTCTTGTGCATATTATCTCCACACATTATGATCATGGGGCTCTGAGGTCCAATAGACCTTGGCTTGCATTCCAACTTTACCACATGCAGGTTACTTAGCTTCTCTGTGCCTCTCTGTTCTTCATTTTAAGACTGGTTTTTAAAGAGAGCACCTCTCCTCTTGGGTCTGCTGATAGGATTAATGGAGCGACTATTTATAAAAGCATTTAGCAAAATGTCCGACACTTGCTAGATGCTTAATACATGGCAGCACAAAATTGCTACCACTGTTACATCTCCTCATGGAACTTTCTAAGTCATAGGTGCATTTTCCTCTTGCAGATTGTCTGGGTAGCCTGAACTATCAGTGAAAAGGAGGCTGAGCACCTCAAAAATAGAACACCTGAGAGTATAGAGCCAATGTGACACTCAGGTGAGTTATGATCCAGAAGTCCTTGTTCCAGATGCATCAAAATCCTCTGAAGAGCATATTAAAATATGGATTACTGGGATCAGTCCTATATCTGTCAAATCAGAATATCCTAAGAAAGTAGGTCCCAGGGAATATGTCTTAAAGCTCTCTAAATATACCTTATGGACTGCCAGATTCCAGAATCACAGGATTAGGCAGCCACCTAAATGGGGTAACTTAAAGAGTGTCACAAGATTCTCTTATAATGGAGTTTGTTTCTCTTATGACCTTTCATTCATCCATCCATTTATCCATCTCTTCACCCATCCATCAACCAAATGTGTTATTGCCTGGTATTTGCCTCAAGACCTGCTACTGCTGTGGTTGGTGCAAAAATCAATGCTCTCAAAGAGTTGATAGTCTAAGAGAATGGATAAATTAAGTATAAATAATAAAAGATGTGCTATAGAGTGCTAAGGGCTTCAGAAAAATGTATACTTATTCCAGCTCATAGTGGATGAATCAGGAGAGGTTTCCTTGTATATGAGGGCATCACCTCCCCTTGGGATCCTTTTCTAATTCAAGCTTCTTCTCCTCCTGACAGTTTGCAATAGACACCATTCCTATGGCTTTCTGGAAGTACTTTGTACACCCAGCATTAGAGTTATGTGGTTGCTTACAAGCTGAGAGCTTTAATGAAAATGAAGGCTGTGTCTTAATCATGTCCTTTTCCTCTGTCTCCCCGCTGGGGACCTGGCTCTGACTGAGCAGCTGCAGTCAGTGCTGAGTAAACACTGAAGAAGTTGAGTGGTTGTATTGGTTATGCAAAGTGTGTGTGGGGGGGTGGCGGTAGGAGTGAGCCTGAAGGGGCACGGCTGGTCATGGAACACCTGGCATTTGAATCAAGTTTGGGATTAGTTTTCAGGCAATAAGCTAAGACCATTTTGAAAATGATATTCTTTGCCCACAAAAAAGAAAGAACAAGAATGAGGGAAGTCTATAGGAAAGAGTGGGAAAGGTAACTTTAGGTGTACACTATTATAAATCTCACTTGAGTTATGACGTGAAATAATTATCCCCTTTTCAGTTTGATTTCATTCCGGCTGATATTTTAGGGAGACATTCTCAACTGGGTGCTAACATTTTAACACCTCTCTAACAGTTTCTTTTTTCTTATTTATTTGTTATTTCGTTTTAAAACTGTGGAGTACAATTCAGGGTTAGACATACAAATATTCATTGTGCAGGTACCCTTGTTGATGAGGTGTGCCCCCCCTCCCCCAGGCAGTTTCCCACTACTGCCAATCCCACCTCCCCACCACACACCCCCAAGTTTCCCACTACTGTCAATCCTTTTCTTAGAGTATTAACATTGTTGTTCAAGTTCCACTTATGAGTGAGAACATGTGATACTCAGTTCTTTGTTTCTGTGATAGATCACTCAGTATTATAGACTCTAAGTCCATCCAGGTTGCTATGAAGTTCATGATTTTGTTCTCCTTTATGACTGCATAATATTCCACTGTGTATATGTACCACTTTTTTTTTTTTTTTTACCAGTCCTCTTTTGGTGGGCAGCATGGGTGGTTCCATGTTCTTGCTGTTGTGAACAATGCTGCAATAAACATACGTGCGCAGGTATCTTTTTTATAGAGTGATTTGAGTTCTTCTGGGTATATTCCCAGTAGGGAGATTGCAGGGTCATATGGAATGTTGATTTTTAGAAGTTTTAGAAATTGCCACACTGTTTTCCACAGGGGCTGTACTAGTTTACACTCCCACCAACAGTGTAGAAGTATTCCCTTTTCACCACATCGTCTCTAGCATCTGTTATTTTTTGAGTTGTTGGTGATGGCCATTCCAACTGGAGTTAGGTGGCATCACAATGTAGTTTTAATTTGCATTTCTTTGGTGACTAGTGAGGCTGAACTTTGTTTATGTATCTGTTGGCTGCTTGTATGTCTTCTTTTGAGAAGTGTCTATTCACATCTTTTCTTTTTTTTTGAGTTGGAGTCTCACTCTGTCGCCCAGACTGGAGTGCAGTGGCCGCTCCCGGCCACTGCAGCCTCGACCTGCTGAGCTCTGGCGATCCTTCTGCCTCAGCCTTCCGAGTAGCTGGAATTGCAGGCGCGTGCTACCACGCCCGGCTGATTTTTTAAAAAAAATTTATTGTAGAGATGAGGTCTTGCCAAGTTGCCCAGGCGGGTCTTGAACCCACGGGCTCAGGCAATCCACTCATCTCAGCCTCCCAAGGCGTGGGATTACAGGCTGAGCCACCGAGCTCAGCTGTCTATTCACATCTTTTTTTTTTTTTTGAGTTGGAGTCTCACTCTGTCGCCCAGACTGGAGTGCAGTGGTCGCTCCCGGCCACTGCAGCCTCGACCTGTTGAGCTCTGGTGATCCCTCCGCCTCAGCCTTCCAAGTAGCTGGAACTACAGGCATGCGCTACCACGCCCGGGTACTTTTTGATGTATTGTAGAGATGAGGTCTCAAAGTTGCCCAGGGTCTAGAACCCGTGGGCTCAGACAATCCACTCACCTCGGTCTTCCAAAGCGCTGGGATTACAGGCTGAGCCACCGAGCCTGACCTCTCTGATATTTTCTACTGAAAATATTTAATGCCCATTTTAAACTCTGAAACTGTATTTCCATATTATTTATCTGACATTTTTAATTTCTATCTAATTTTCTTTCTGATAGGTTTTGAATGACTTTATCAGTGACATCTATCAATTCATTACTTTTCTCTTCGACTGTGTTTTAGAACTCTGCTACTTTTCTGTCTATTGTTTCATTTCACTGACATTTTTCCCCCAGAATTATGTTTTTGTATCTATTTTTGTATTTAATTTTTGCCTATTTTATGTGTGTGTGTTTAATGGCAGTTATCCCTTATATATCTCTGAAGATTTTAAACATATTTAGTCAAACTAGAATACATTTGTAATCCAATTGCTGATTATATCAATCTGA
>CAUYQG010110632.1:0-24488 GCA_963574415.1 Tarsius wallacei | reverse complement strand
CGGGCGTGGTAGCGTGTGCCTGTAGTTCCAGCTACTTGGAAGGCTGAGGCGGAAGGATTGCCAGAGCCCAGCAGGTCGAGGCTGCGGTGGCCAGGAGCGGCCACTGCACTCCAGTCTGGGCGACAGAGTGAGACTCCAACTAAAAAAAAAAAAAAAAAAAAAAAATGTATATTAGCAGCCAAAACATTAAATAATTATGCATATATCTAATAAGAGATGAACAAGTCTGGCCTCTACACTGAAAAAATATAAAACATTATTTTATTTTTTAAAAGACCCACAAAAATGGAAGGACAATCCATGTTAATAGATTTGAATACTCACTATTAGTATGTCAATTTTCCCCAAGTTGATTCACAGCAATCCTAATCAGCACATGCAATGTTGCACATGGGTAGTCTTAGCTACTTGGGAAGCTAAGGTCAGGAGTTTGAAGATGTAGTACAATACGATTGTAGTACAATGCGATAGATCCTGCCTCTAAAATAAATAAATAAATAAACAAACAAAATATTAAAAAATTAAAAGTAAAGCAATTCTAATCAAAACCCTTGGATATCTTATTGTGTGTATATATGCATGTGTATGTGTGTGAAAATTGATAGGCAGGGTCTAAAATATATGTAAAAATGAAAATGCAGCCAGGCATGGTATCGTACTCCTGTAAATCCAGCTACTCAGGAGACGGGTGGGAGGATTACTTGAGCCCAGAAGTTAGAGACCAACCTGGGCAACATAGAAAAACCTTGTCTCAAAAATAATGATAATGAAAATAATAAAATGAAAATTTAAAAAAAATAGCCAAGGCAATGTTGAAGAAAAATAAAGCTAGAGTATTTATACTACCAGATATTAATACTTACTATAAAGCAACAGTACTTAGGACAGTGGTATTAAAGCAAGGGTAGACAAACCAGTCAGTGGAATAAAACAGAATTTAGCAACAGATGCCTCACATATCCAATCCCTTTATTCACAGTGAAGACTCCTCTGCAGTTCTAGTGGTGCTGGTCTTTTCAGTAAATGACGCTGAAATAATTGCATATCCATATGGGAGAAAAAATTAACTTCATACCATACACAAACATTAATTCCAGATGAATTTTAGATCTAAATGTGAAAAGTAAAATAATCAAGCAGAAATTCTAGAAGCTTCTTCTAGAAGAAAACACAGTCGATCTTCAAATAGGCAAAGATTTCTTAAACAGAACACAATCAAAGAAAGAGCACTAATCATAAAACAAAACATCGATAAATTGGCTTCATTAAAGTTATACCAATTCATCAAATGATATCATTAAGAGAGTGAAAAGGCAAGTCATACACTTGGAGAGGATATTTGCAATACACGTCTGACAAGTGACTCAGATCCACAATATAAACAAACTACAAAAAATCAATAAGAAAAAGATAATCTGATTTCTTAAAAATGGATAAAATATGTGACAGTTCTCAAAAGAAGAACACAAAATTGTCAATAAACACGAAAACGTGTTTAATATTATTGGTCAACAGAAAAACAAATAAAACCACCATAGGATGCCCCTACACTCCCATTAGAATGGCTAAAATTAAAATGACTGAAGGCTGGGCGTGGTGGCCCAAGCCTGTAATCCCAGCACTTTGGGAGGCTGAGGCAAGAGGATAACCTGAGCTCAGAGGTTTGAAACCAGCCTGGACAACTTGGTGAGACCTCATCTTTACAATAAATTAAGAAAAATTAGTGGGCGTGGTAGCACATGCCTGTAATTCCAACTACTTGAAAGGCTGAGGCAAAAGGATCACCTGAGTCTAGTAGATTGAGGCTGCAGTGGCCACGAGGGTGCCACTGCACTACAGCCTGGGTGACAGAGTGAGACTCCAATTCAAATAAATAAATAAGTACATATGTACATACATAAAGTGACCCATGAAACCAAATGTTGGAAAGGATGTGGAGCTACTGGAACAGTCATAGAAATGTAAATGGCAACTACTTTGGAAAACTATTTGGCGGTCCTTCTAAAACTAAATTCTATAAACTCTATGATCTTGCATATTTATTCAACAGAATGAATAGTATAAATACCCTTCCCAAAACCATCTATCAGAATTTTCACAGCAGTTTTATTTGGAGCTAAAAACTGACAATAGCTCAAATATCCATTGCCAGTATTATAACTTGTATATTCATGCAACAGAATATGACAAACTTCTACTCATAACAACATGGATAACTTTCACGGCCATAATATTGAGTTAAAAGAGTTACAGTCAAAAAAGTCAATAAGCCTATAATAATCCAAGTTTTCCCTCATCTTCACCAATAGTAAATGTTATAAATCTTTGTTATTCTTGCCAATCTAACAGATGAAAAGTATTATTTCACTTTTAAAAAAACAGGCAAATGTATGATTTATTTTATGTGAAACTCAAAAGCAGGCAGAACTAATCTATGGTGATATAGGTCAGAACAATTTTGATTAATTCTGGGGACTGATTGGTAAAATACATGAGGATGCTTCCGGGGAGCTTATAATATTCTGTATCTTGGCCTGCATGGTGAATATATGGTGTGTATATGTAAAAACTTATAGAGCTGTATACTTAATATTTGTATATTTCACTATATGAAAGTTACACTTCATTGTTTTTTCGGGGGGGAGAAAGAAAATAATCACGTGGAAGTCATCCTGGAAATACAGGCAAGGTATTACCAGAGCACTAAAGAAGATTTGTGGAAGATAGAAAGCAGATGTGATCAGATTGGTAAAAACACAGCAGAGCCAAGGCACTGACAACCTCATGAAAGCAGAAGGAGGATCTCAAAAAAAAAGTAAAATTTCCCATTAGAACTCCAGAATAACCCCCAAGTTCAGACACAGCAGGGACAAAGAAAGGAACTGGTAGGGTCTGAGCTGGGAATTAATTCATGAGTTACAAAAGTCTGTGCCCATTTTCTGTTTTAGAAGCTGCTAGCTCTAAATTTTTTCCTCAAGTGAAAATTTTAAGTGAATCTTACTGCTTACCAAATAACATGAGAATCGTGATACAGGAGGCTCCCAGAGAAGGCTCTGGGGCCAGAGGAAATAGCCACTGCCCCGGGTTTGCACCGGTAGCCAAGAAGGGGGCCTCAAGGGCTCTCCCCCACCTCCCCACTCTACCTCCAGATTTGCACGACCACTGGTGCTAGAACCACAGTAACCAGATCTCCATTACTCCTAAAAAAGCAGCGATTCTCGCCTGAACTGGGGAAATATGGCCAAACTATTAATTCTAAACAGACGAGACCCTCATGTAGAATTAAGGACAGTACGGCCAGACTCCGTGGCTCAACCTGCAATCCCAGCACTTTGGGAGGCTGAGGCAAGTAGACTGCCTGAGCCCACGGGTTCGAGACCAGCCTAAGCGATTTGGTGAGACCTCGTCTCTACAATAAATCAAAAAATTAACTGGGCGTGGTAGCGTGCCTGTACTTCTGGCTACTTGGAAGGCTGAAGCGGAAGGATCACTGGAACTCAGCAGGTCGACGCTGGGGTGGCCGTGAGTATGCGATTGTACTCCAGCCTGGGCCACGAAGTGAGACTCCAACTCAAAAAAAAAAAAAAAAAAAAAAGAATTAAGGACAGTCAAAAATCATGAAACAATTTAGGAAGACCAGCAGAAGAGTCCATCAAACTCAACAGGTAAATGTACAACTTCCTGATGAAAGAGAAGTTATCACAATTACAGAAAGAAAAGTCATTCTATAAAAAGAAGCAGAGTTCTTGGAAACTGAAAGCATGATTGCTGATATGCAAAATATTTCAACAGATAACTGAAGAGCAGAGTAGCACAGATAAAGATCAAACTCTTGAACAGGAAGTTTGCTAAACTGAGTAGGGAGAATCTCCCTTATTCTGTAAATAAAGGCAAAAAAATGAAGAATACTAAGAAAAATACTAATAGTCATGGAAGCTAGAGGCAAGTTTTAAAAAACTTCTACCATAAATTCCAGAAGGGATAAATATAAAAAATTGAGGGAATGAAATAATTAATAGAAAAAGAAATCTGCTACAGAAAGGCTCAAGTCTACAGGTTTAAGGGGCCCAATGAGTGCTAGGCAGAAATCATGAAACATTATATCCTCATAAAATTTCTGAATTCCTAGAATAAGGAGAGTAATCCCAAAAGCTTGGCAGATGTGGTGGGAGAGGGACACATCACTTGGAAAGGATGATTGATAACCAAGTTTTGTCTGCGACATTCATGCTAAAAGACAAAATTATGAGGAAAAAATATTTTGCTTCTGAGATCAGAAGAGATCGGGTATGTTCAGGGTGGCATGGCCATAGACAGAAAATTATTTTGAACCCAGAATTCCAGACTCCATTAACCTATCACTTAATTAATTTGAATCTAGAGTGCTATACTCAGTTAATCTATAATTAAATTATGAAAGCAAAATCAATACGTATTTGGACATACAAAGATTCAGGAAGTTTGTCACCCAGGGATACTTTCTGAAAGAAATACTCAAAGATGCTAAAACAAGATGCAGAAGGAGGAGCCCGAAGAGAGGGAAGAAAGAGGAAGACACAGGGCACAAAACAGAGTGGCGAACAAAGAAACCAAAAGACCTGCAGCCAAGTCCGTTGCAAAATAATTGAAAAAAGTATTTCTATCTTGAGGATTGCACCACTTGCTAAGGTTGGTGATAGGGGGCTTTACTGTCAGCTGGTCTTTATCAGTAAAAGTCTAGAACAATCAGCCTTCACAGCTGCCGTGGGCTTCCTGAGCGATTGTGCTGGTCATTGCTGATTGGCCCGTGCTGCCTGACCTGTTTCTTCTCCTCAGGGCTGTGGGTGACTGCCAGGCTCCTTGGGCAGATCCTGGTTCCGGAAATGGGCTGTCAGCGGGTTTCCTTTCAGGGTCTGTGGAACAAACACACCAACAGCCTAGGCTTTCTCAAGTGAAGCAGGCAATGGGGTGTGTGTGTGAGAGAGAGATAGAGAGAGAGACAGAGAGTTAGAGACAGAGAGAGAGAGAGAGAGAGACAGAGAGAGACAGAGAGAATGGGCGACAGAACCTCAGTCTCACTTAACGTTGTTTCCTACTTCCCCCACCACCTAGTTTGCTCCCAAATCTTCCTGCTGTCCCAGCTCCTGGTAGGATTACAGGTATCTGAGTCCATGAGTGTATACTTGCCAGTGTGAAGTGAGAAGAGAGGGTTCTATTGCAAAAAATAGAGTCTAGGGGACTTGCCTTCTACGCTCATCTGTCCCTTCCCACCCATCTTTGTTGCTTTTCTGAGAATACACGTGTTTTGCATGGACTACGTGTCAAATGGCACTGGTTCTAGCACAGTCGTGTATAGCAGCCAATAGTGCATTTGCTGCCCAAGGGCCACACACTAGCTCAGGGTAGGGTGTTTGATGTGTTGTGTGTGTCCGGGGGGAGCAAGGGATGTGTTAGAGAAGGCAGAGTAATCCTACAGCTTCAGCCTGGCGTGGTGGCTCAAGCCTGTAATCCCAGCTCTTTGGGAGGCTGAGGCGAGAGCATTGCCTGAGTCCAGGGGTTCAAGACTAGCCTGGGCAACTTGGTGAGCCCTCGTCTCTACAATATATCAGAAAATTAGCCGGGCATGGTAGTGCACGGCTGTAGTTCCAGCTACTTGGAAGGCAGAGGTGGGAGGATCACCTGAGTCCAGCAGGTTGACGCTGGGGTGGCTGTGAGTGTGCCACTGCACTCCAGTCTGGGCAACCGAGTGAGACTCTGACTCAAAAAAAAAAAAAAAAAATCCTGTAGCTTCTCAAATGGCAACAAAATGTCTCTGTGTCATTGAGTGGCCAAAAATGAGAAGTTGGCCTTTGTTGGACTTAGAAACAGTCATCAGCAGGGCATTTCTCCAGAGGGACAAGTCCCTGTTACCAGCCTTTACAAATCTGCTTGAGATGATGACTCCACTCTGGGAGGGGCAATGTGGCTTCTTTCAAGGTGGCCTTGGGGTGTTCTCAGATGTTGAGTCCACCAGGGATAGATGTGTGTGGGGGTAGAGTGACTGTTACAGAGGACTGTTGCTTTTATCTGCTTCAAACACAAGTTTTCAGCCAATATAGTTCAAAGGCTTCAAACATTTAAATCACTCCCGCTAATGCAAACCCCAAGCAATAAGTGCAACCCCAGAGTATTTGAACTCATTACACTTAGATAGTCAAGCCATTCCTGAAATATCCACATATAAACAGTTTATTTACAATCTGCAGGAGGCCGAGGCGGCAGGATTGCTTGAGTCCAGGAGTTCAAGTTTGCAGTGAGCTATGATAATCTTACCGCACTCCAGCCTGGGCAACAAAGGGAGACCCCGGCTCTAAATACACACACACACACACACACACACACACAAATACAGTTTGCAAGCCTGCTAGTTGCCTTCTCAAAGCAGCCTCTGGGAAAAGAACTGCTATATATCAGTTCTTGTCAGGAGTGTGGTAGCCAAGCAATGGATTTTTCCAGGAGCATCCCGGGATATTTAGTATCCAGCCTCCCTGCCTCCCTTCTCCTTCTGGCCTTATAGCCAGATGGGAACCCACAGGACAAACCCCAAACTTCACATTAGAAGCTGACACTGAGAAGGCAGTCAGTGTTCAGAATGAAAGCCTTCTATTTTCCTGCCCTTCCCCACCCCACACTCCTTGTTCCCCACAGCACTCAGGGCTCTCCTAGAATCCCATCCACTTATGTCTCAGGAATTAGGGGATGGGGCTTTCTAAGGGAACTTTCCTGTAAATCTGATTTGGAATGTCTTATCTGTTAGTGCCTGGCTGATAAGATAAACATAAAAAGAGACATGTAAATTTTTTTGTTGAATGTTTAAAAATTACCATTTTAACCATTTTTAAGTGTACAATTCAGTATTAGGTATATTCACATTGTTGTGCAAGCATCACCAACATCCATCCACAGAACATTTTTCATCTTGCAAAATAGAAACTCTATACCCATTAAACATTAATTCCCATTCTCTGTTTCCCTCAGTTCCTGGCAACCACCACTCTACTCTTTGTCTCTGAGTTTGACTAAGTACCTCATACAAGTGGGATAATACAGTCTTTTTGTGACTGGTTTCTTTTACTTAGCCTAATGTCTTCAAGGTTGTAGCATGTGTCAGAATTTCCTTCCTTTTTTTAGATTTTTTTTTCTTTGTATTTTTAGAGACAGGGTCTCGCTCTGTCACCCAGGCTGAAGTGCAGTGGCATGATCATAGCTCAGTACAGCCTTGAATTCCTGGGTTCAAGTGATCCTCCCACCTCAGCCTCCCGAGCAGCTGGCACTACAGGTGTGCATGTACCACCACGCCCAGTTAAATATTTTCTTTCATTTATAAGGCTGAATATGTTCGTGTGTGTGTGTGTGTGTGTGTGTGTGTGTGTATAAAATTTTGCTTACTCATTCATCTGTCAATGAACACTAGAATTGCTTCTACCCTTTGGTTATTGTGATTAATGCTGCTATGAACATGTACAAATATCTCTCTGTTGTCCCTGGATATTTTGATTACATAGCAAGAAACGTTAAGACAGACCTCAATATTTCTTAAACTTTGATGATGGGAGACAGAAACAAACTAGCAATTTTAGAACTTATCAGACACTTCCTTCCTGTGTCTTTAAGGATAGAAAAATAGTTTTGTTGTGAAAGGGATTTCTTTTGGAGGCTTTCTTGATCATACATACTTTTTCGAGGTCTTTTAAGATCACTTCGGATATTGGTCAGTAATCTCAATATTTTTAGGTGGGGTTTAGGTATTTTATTTAACCATATGAAGACCCTGTGATGAATAAATTAGTATAAAATAGCTTTTTTTTTTTTTTAAGCGAGAGAGACTTTTTTTTTTTTTTTGAGTTGGAGTCTAACTCTGTTGCCCAGACTGGAGTGCAGTGGCACGCTCTCGGCCACCGCAGCCTTGACCTGCTGGGCTCCGGCGATCCTTCTGCCTCAGCCTTCCAAGTAGCTGGAACTACAGGCGCGCGCTACCACACCCAGCTAATTTTTGATTTATTGTAGAGATGAGGTCTCGCCAAGTTGCCCAGGCGGGTCTCGAACCTGCGGGCTCAGACAATCCACTCACCTCAGCCTCCCAAAGCGCGGGATTACAGGCTGAGCTACCGAGCCCGGCTGAGAGAGAATTTTAAGGGTATAAGATGCCATCTTGAAGCCAAAAGCCAAAATTGTAGATGGCTTAGAAGAAAGAGCTTCCTCCAAATTCTCTTTTAGAAAATGCTGGTGTATTGGCCATGCCTTCTTAAAAAAGGAACCTTTTTGTAAAGCCAAATATTTTCTCAGCAATAACCCCATTGCTCCAAATTTAACACTAGTTCAATATTGTTTTACTTCTTGTGACACATACTAATGGATAAGGAGATAATTTTTCATTCTATGATAAAATGAACTCACCATTGAATAAGAAGTAATTTTTTACAAAAAATGTGTTTGAAATTTAAAAAAGAATCAATAAAAAGAAATGATGAGAGTCACACACTCTAGTGTAGAAAATGGTAGATTATGCTAAAGTGTAATTTTCAAAAAATTAAAAACATGACTCATGCAAATATAAAAGGAAAATCTATCTTAGATTCTATTTAAGTAATTAATTAATGAGATCTCAGTGAGATGTCGACTTCAAAGGAGAACTAGTAAGATATTAAGGTTCAAAGAAAAATTTGACACCAGCAATGACGACATATATTTTCTAAGAGATGCCAAACTGATTAACTAGCTAGTATCATATAGGACAAAATACAATTATTGGATTTATCTTATTTTTTATCTGGCATAAAGGAATTGATCACATCTGTGTCTACTGAAAACCATTCATTTTCATAACTGTGAACAACAATCTTTTGCATTATCATCAATTTTCGTCAAATTAACCTCTGCTCCTACAGTGTTATAAAATAACCATTAATAAACAACGGGAAGTGTATCGAAGGTGCACAACACTATAGAATCTGATAATCCCCTGAAAGTCTACTGGACAGCACCCAGGACCCCACTGAAAGGATACCCAGTCATTTCTTTTGTCCATTTCCAAGTTTTGGAAAAATTTCCCCTACATCACCAATTTAAAAAATTTGTCTATTGTATACATGTATTGGGGTGCCAAAAAATGTATATACATTTTAAGTGATGTTATCTATGTATTATTTTTTGAAGTTGAATTGAACTATGGTAGCGATTTATAGTATGATGTTAACTCAAAGGATGGCATCAATCAAATGAATGCTAGTATCATCATGTGACAGGCAAGTATATACTGAGTATTACAGTTTAATTGTGTGTACATTTTTGGGGCACCCTCTGTATATTTAAATTTATTTATTTTGTAGGGATGCTTGCTGGGGATGGAGATAGGTTAGTTAAAAAATATCTTAAATGAATGGCATGTTTGTTGAAACTGTGACATAATTTCAAAGTTCATGGACAGCTAGGCTTAAACAATGGTGTCTAAATAAGAGATTGCAGTACCCAAGTGCCTATCTACTGCTTCCCAAAGCAGACCCCTGACTTTGTTGAACAAAAATAATGTGCAAGAAAACCCGCTATAAAAGAGCCCAGGAAGATGAGGTTTTCGTTTTTTTAGAATGGGCTCTCGCTCTCACTTTGTTGTCTAGGCTGGCCTCTAACTCCTGGGCTCAAGAGTTTCTCCTGCCTCAGCCTCCTGAGTGCGCCCCACCACACCCAGCTGTAAGTTGATTTTTAACTACTTTTTAAGACCGCTCAAGTTTAGCCTTTATATGGGTGTGTTCGCATGTGGTTAGATTTAGGGCAGGCTCATGGCAGAGGGAGAAAGCAAGTGAGAATACGGGGTGAAAGCAGGGTCTGCTCTTAGGTGGCCCCCTCACAAGCTCAAAGTCCTCCCAATGGATCTTTATTTCCTTCCTTCTCTCGGCTTTTTACTAGTCACAAAATCCAGTGGCTTCTACCCCTAAGCACCACCCTCATTTTCACTCCTCATACCCATCGTCTATGCCCTGCTCCAGGACACTTCTATTGCCTAACTCCTGCCAACTTCAGGGTGGACGCCCTGCCTCCCACACCCCATTCCCAATTCTCATCTCACAGACAGCCTTTCCTGAAGTCACTCTCGGCTTAAAAGCTTGTCACAGCTGCTTGGCAACCTCCTTAACGTGGCTTAGGAGGGCTTATTTACCTCTGTAGCTCAAGGCCTCTCTCCAACCATCTGCTTCCACCCCTCCCCATTTCTAGAGCACACTCTCCTGTCCTCCGGAGTGTAGGGCATTTGTTCGTAGGGAGGCCACAAGTTTTGTGCCTCTTGTCACAATGACCGCAGCTTCCTGTTGGGTGTGTTGTAAACAGAGGAGCCATTCTTCAGGCCTCTCCCTCTCCACCTCGGAGTCCTCATCCTTCAGGTCTGGGTTTACTCCCTCCTGGCGTCCCAAGCTGGGTGTCCTCGGAGCAGCGGGGACTCCTACCAGCCAGCCCCCTCCCTTTCTCACAGCTCTTTCTTCCGGTCTTGCCCTCTGGTCCAGTGCATCGCCCCTGGGTGGCCTGGGCCCGCGGCTCCCCGCCCCCTCACCTGGCCTCGGGGCTGCAGCCCCTCATCCAGCACTCTTTCTCGTCCTCGAAGATTCCCGCCCCTCGTGCCCCCCACCCCTCTTCCTTTGCCTCCCCCGAGCGCGCCCCTGAGCCCAGACCGGCGTGGAGCACGGCCCGAGTGTCTCCGTTCAGCTGTGTCATGGTCCGATGAATGTCTGTCCCCCGCCCCCCCTTTCGGCATGTCAGCGGCGATGGGCCGGGCTGGGTCTCAGCGCTCGCCGCGCACCGGCCACGCAGCAGGGACACCGAGGCGTGCATGAGCGCAGCGAGTGAATGAATGAATGAATGAATGAGCGTCCTCCCCGCGCTGAGCCCGGCGGGGAGGAAGGGCCGGAGCCCCGCGGCCCCCCGGGGACCCCGCGCGCCCTCCGCTCCCCAGCGCGGCGCCGGAAGCGGCCGGGCCGGTCTCCTCCCCGCGCGCCCGCCGCCTTATCTGGGCGCCCCGGGGGCCGCAGGAGGAGCCGCGGGCGCGCGGGGAGGGACGCGGCGTCGCCATGGGCCGGGGGCCCCGGGGCGCGCGCCGCCCGCCTCGCCGCCTGCTGCCGCTCCTGCTGCTGCTCGGCCTGGCCAGCGGCGCGGCCGGAGCGCCGGGCGCCGACGGTGAGTGCGCTCGAGGACGCCGGGCGCGCCCGGGACGCGTCCCCGCCCCGGGGCCGGGTCGGCCGTTTGGGATCCGGGAGGCGGAGCTCGAAGAAGCAGGAGGCGCCCCGGCCCCGGGGGACCCTCGTGTCGAGGCGGCCTGGCCCGCGTCCCCAGGCACCTGCCGCCGCCCGCGAGACGCGTGGTGAGGTGGGGGCTGGGCCGAGCGCCCTCGGGGAAGGGCGGGGAAGGGCGTTCCTAGGTTCTGCCAGGCTTCCGGCAGTGCGGGGGCTTTTGCGCGGCTCATTTTGGCCTGAAGCGATCTCTTCCAACTTTTAATTTTGTCGGTCTGATGGAGAGCCAGGTGCTAACTGGTGAAAAAGCAGTGTAAGGGAGTGTGCAGGAATAAAGAGCTCATTTGTTCACTCATTCATTCAACAGATGGGCCTTAAGTAGCTTCCCTGTGCTGGGTGAGAGAGGGCAGTGCTGGCCCTCCGTGACTTCATGGTCTGGAGGAGACAGATGATACCTTTCCAAGCAATTGAGGTAGTTGTTGGTGTTTTTTTCCTACTTTGCCAAACACAATGTTGAGTTTGGTAAGGATCACACATAGGATTCTGACATGTAGGGGAGGTGACAAAGAACGAAAGAGAGAACGGAATCCCTATGTGCTACCCGAAGGCGTGGTGGTCAGAGGAGGGAATGATTACCTCTAGCTGGGAATCTAGGGGTGTCACGGATGAGGTGACCCCTGAGCTGAGCCATCAAGGACTGGCAATATTTGGATGTGGGAAAAATGTGGGAAAGGCATCCCAGCTTGTAGTAGAAGGCACAGTCAACTCTCCACAAGTGTGTGTGGAATGAATGAGTTCTTTCAGACAGAGGGGACAACATGAGGAAGCTCATGGAGGCACCAAACTTCTGATGGATAGAACAAGGCATTTGGTCTTAGTCGTTCTTGGATGGGGGGAAGCTCCTGGAAGCCATTGTAGGTTTTTGAACAGGGAATGCTATGAAAAGTGGATCTAAGGAACTCTTCCCACCCCCAGCCCCAGCCTCCTTGAAAACCAGACACTCATCCAGAAGTGGAAGGGAATTTCCATGTGAGGAGATATGGGAGGACTTTATGGCTCAGATTCCTGTCCCTTCAAATTCTTTTGCCTTGGGACTTTTGCCATCATGGGTGGGTGTTTCTCTTGATGGCTCAACCTTCTGGAGTGGTCATTTTTGTAACATCAGGTGCTCTGGTTAAGCTTGTTTCCTTGACAGTGTGCATAAAAACTTGTAGATGTTTGGAGTCTATTCTAGGACCTTCATGTGTAGACTCTCTAGCCCAGGACACCGTCCAAGTGGTCCCATTGAATTGCAAGGCTAAGATGGCAGAACACAGCTAGTAGCTACCTGAGGTCATCTGCAACTACTTAAAGGCTGTGACTTCTATTTTGGGAAACAGAAGTCAGGGCTGCCTGGTTGAGCCTCCTCTCCTTATGTAAACATTCTCCCTTCATTTTCAACCTTGGAGAATCTGGTTTTATGAAGGCCAGGTTTCCTGACAGTTGACAATGTAGAATGACTGGATATTTACAACCCATGGAGGAAGTTGTTGCAATAGCCAGCCTAGAAGTTCTGAGGCCTGGGCCCACAGTAATGATAGCAGAAGAGGACTGAATGTAGATGATAAGGAGGAAGTGGACTGGAAGGAAGGACTTAATAACAGATGTGAAAGTACAAGGGAATAGAAGAAGAAAGGTGATACTAAGATTTGGGGCTCGGGTCACTTGGCTAAATGTTTCTATGGGAGGAGAAAAAAGATTTGGGAAGAAAGATGATTACTTGCTTTGGACATCTAGAATTTGAGGTGCTGTTATGGCTTTTGGGAGGTAAAATCAGTAGGGAGTTAGGGCTGTGGACAATAGATGCCCACACATATTGTAGACTTGATGGTCACTTGAAATCCTGAGGTTGACAAGATTAAGAGGACAAAGGACAGATTCTTGGGGAAGACCAAGTTTGGATGGTACATGAAAATAGAGGAGAAAGAAGACGCAGCCAGCGAGGAAGAAGGAAGACTGGGCTAGTATAGCCAAGGAAACCAGGGGATAAGGGACTGAGGGGTAGAGATTGAGAAAAAGGCTTTGGATTTGGTGGCTCTGGTCGTGGTGACCCAGAGCTAGCAGAGCAATAAGGGTGAGAACCAGATATGAGAGCTCTAGCATGAGAGCAATGACCTTGGCTACAGAGTAGATATTCTTCAAGGAAGTTAAAAGGTAAATGAAGGCAGCATCCAGTCTGGCTGGCCAGGTGAGTGCAAGGTTTTTGGGGGGAGTAGCAGACTCAAGCACGTTTTAAACTGAGGGGTGTTCTTCAGTAGAGAGAGAAACATTGAAAAAGCAAAAATAAATGAGATGTTTAATGGATGGAGCAGGTCAAAAATTACTGTTGGGCTTCACGTGGGATAGGTTAGTCTCTGAAAGGGAAGGGAAGGAGAAGAATGGGGAATTGTGCTCCCCTTCCCTCATAGCTTTCTGCTTGGCGAGTGCTATTCGTATTTCAAAACCAGCCCAATTGTCTCCACTCCTCCTAGGAAGCCTGTTAGAACTGTCCACTTCTCTTTGCAGCACCAGTGACACCATGTCCACACCTTGGTTATACTCTTATACATTATTGCAGTGTGGTTTTTGTGGGGTTTTTTGGTTTGTTTTTTTCTTTAGTTGGGGTCTCACTCTGTTGCCCAGGCTGGAGTGCAGTGACACAATCATGGCTCAATCCATCCTCAAACTCCTGGGCTCAAGCGATCCTTCCTCTTCAGTTTCCTGAGTAGCTAGGACTACAGGCGTGTACTGCCATGCCGGTCTAATTAAAAAAAAATTTTTTTGTAGAAATGAAGTCTTGCTATGTTGCCTAGGCTAGTCTTGAATTCCTGAACTCAAGCAATCCTCTGGCCTCAGCCTCCTTCCAAAGTATTCAGATTACAGGTGTGTGCCACCATGCCCTGCCCAATTTTTGTTTGTTTGATTGTTTTTGAGATGGAGTCTCACTCTGTCACCCAGGCTGGAGTGCAGTGGCATGCTCATGACCACTGCAGCTTCGACCTGCTGGGCAGGTCGATCCTTCTGCCTTGACCTTCCTAGTAGCTGGAACCACAGGCACGTGCCACCATGTCCGGCTAATTTTTTTGATTTCCAAGTTGTCCAGACTGGTCTTGAACCCCTAGGCTCAGGCAATCCTCTCACCTCTGCCTCCCGAAGTGCTAGGATTACCTGCATGAACCACTGTACCCGGCCTAATGTGATTGTGGGTAGGGATTGTGGCTTGTATTAGGAATCTGGTGTGGAAATAAATGAAGATCACCCCCATGAGAACAAGCAAAGGCTATTCATGCAGGACTTGCTGTAGCAAGGGAGTCAGCCACCATTACTCACAGAGTTTTGCCTTGGCAGAAACTCAAAGGCAGGCAGGGCTTGGGGCATGGGGGATGGGAAAGCTTTATAGTGGAAAAAGGGGAAGGGCTTCAGGTGTGCCCAGTCTGGGGAAGCTGGAGGCAGGCTTACTAGCCTCTGGCATCCTTTGTGATCGGTGAGGGGGGCACATCTAGCTTTCTCTGGTTGGTTCTACATTGGAAGTAGGGCAAAAATTAGGGAAACTAGACGTTATTGATGAAAGCCTGACCATTTGGGACTGATTGGTGCAGAGTTCCTGAACTGATTACTGCAGATTGTGGGTTGGAGTTGTCTTTTTTTTTTTTTTGAGTTGGAGTCTCACTTCGTCGCCCAGACTGGAGTGCAGTGGCCGCTCCCAGCCACCGCAGCCTCGACCTGCTGGGCTCCCGTGATTCTTCCGCCTCAGCCTTCCAAGTAGCTGGAACTACAGGCGTGCGCTACAACGCCCGGCTAATTTTTTGATTTATCATAGAGATGAGGTCTCGCCAATTTGCCCAGGCGGGTCTCGAACCCGCGGGCTCAGGCCATCCACTCACCTCAGCCTCCCAAAGGCGCGGGATTACAGGCTGAGCCACCGAGTCCGGCTTGGAGTTCTCTTTTCACGTGTGCTCTGGTCACTGTCCATCTGTAGATCCAGTCTCTCACTAGCAACATGGTCTAACTTACATGAATTGGTATCAAAGATGTTTTGGGCAGGAGAGCTAGTCAGATAGGTATAAGGAAAGTTGGTAGAGCAGGAGGCTGTGGTGGCTGGGTGGGGGCTGGGCCCAGGGGAACCAGAGGAGAGGAATGGGTAAGGAGGGGTGGAACCAGTCAGTCCTGTTTTAAAACCTTTCTCTAGCATTCATTGTGCAAGTCTGGGAGTGGCTTGGGACCTGTTAGCTCAGGCCTGACTGGAGTTTGGGAAGGCCGGAGAAAGAAAGGACGAGCAGGGGCCTTGGGACTCAAGGGGCAGCAATGGTGGAGAGGGGGGAAAGCTGTTTTTACTGTATACAAACCATTGACTTCACTCATCATGCATTTCCTAGGCTTAGTCTCCTCTCTGTCTTCATGAATCACAGTAGCATATTCTTTTTTTTTAGAGCAGGGAAGAGGAGGAGAGAGAAGAAATGGGGAGAGTGGCTTGTTCTGAAGTGACTTAAAGTTGCTTAACATAAGGGAGCAGGATTAGAGCTGATGAAGATCCCCACCGAGGCCTGTTTTCTACCTCCAAGGACTTGGCCCTGGGCATATCCTTAGGCCCCGAAAATGTGATCCTAGATCTCTATAGCTCAAAGTAGCAAGGAGTCTGTTGGCCTCAGCTTTGCAGAGGAGAGACGGGGAATGGATGGCCCAGATTTTAAAAAGTGTACAGCCTGCTTGAGAATGAGTGAGGTGTGAGACAGCGTGTGGAAAGAATTGGTAGGGGTTAAGTGGGTAACTGCTGGACATGAACCTTAGAGTGTGGCCTAAATTAACGACTCTTAATTCAAGGCTCAGCGTTGAGATTGGGTTATTCAGTGTGTGCTGGTTTCTTGTCTGGAGGCCAGGTGTGGAGGCTCCACTGCCAGTTGATCTTGATCACAAGAAAGTGAACTGAAGAAAGTCCTATGAACCATTTTACATGAGAAAAGGTTAGGGGTTCTTGATGGGGAATATCAGTCCTAGGCTTAGGTGGGTATGGGAAATATATGGTGGTTCAAATTGCCCTGCTAGGATTATGTTGCTGGAGAGAGAAGATTACTTTCTGTCTTGGGGAATTTTAAAATAGAAGATGTGTTTTTGTTTCTGTTTCTGTTTTTTTTGTCAAGAATGTTGTAAAGGAGAGAATATAAGGTTTCTCAGGTTCCTTCCATCTCTGATGCAGTCTCTTAAGAGCAATGCAGCCAGACTCGATGACTCACACCTGTAATCCCAGCACTTTGGGAGGCAGAGGTGAGAGGATTGCCTAAGCCCAAGGGTTCGAGAACAACCTGGGCAACATGGCGAGACCTCGTCTCTATAATAAAAAAATTAGCTGGGCCTGGTAGTGCACACCTGTAGTTCTGGCTACTTGGAAGGCTGAGGCGGAAGGATCGCTGGAGCCCAGTGGGTTGACGCTGGGTTGGCTGTGAGCGTGCCACTGTACTCCAGCCTGGGCAACGGAGTGGGACTCCAACTCAAAAAAAAAAAAAAAAAGAGTGAGAGTAGTCTGAGGCAGCTGGCAACCTCCATCCCACCCTGAGCTACAGCTTTTTTTGGTTGTTGTGGAGAGGAGGGGTGGGTGAGCAGGGTTGAAAAGGTGAGGAGGCTGAACTTTCAACTTCTGAGTCAGGTATGACCCAGAAGGCTGGGAGGATGTTGGGAAGGCAGGGAGTGATTATGTAAATCCAGATATTATGGTTTCTAGAATATCAGCCACATGAATGGGCAGGCATCTGTCCACACAGACACTGCTTTGGATTTTTGCATCAGTGCTTTTCTCCATCATGCTTTCTATTAGTATAATTGGGAGTTGGTTAGCTAACCATCTGTGTTAGGACTTTCATTTATTCACTAACAAAGAATTGCCGGGTGGTGGCTATAACAATGTCTAACATATTCTAATTGCTCTTTAATCATTTACTCTTTAATCCTCACAACAACCATATGAGGTAGGTTTGTTATTATCCGCATTGTTGGGTGTGATTTTAGCTGGCTTTATCACTGCAGAACCAAGAAGGGAAATGAACCTACGTTAGCAGCCTTTGCCAGGGGATACAATAATAGTAACCAAGAATACTTGTCAGGCATTTCCTCCTTCTAGATTTTGGACTCTTCAACATCCCTGTTTCTCTACCAGTAATTCTAGGTGTCCCTGGGGCCTCCTGTTCTCTGTGTAGTTCCCTCAGTTACTACATGGCAACTGCCTCTCTATTTTCAGGCACCAAGTCTGCTGATGATGGAGCTAAAACCATCCTTGATGTGGATGCCAAACTGACCCTTGACACAGCTGTCTTGCAGATCATGGCAAAGGCCTAGTGACCTTTTTGTTGGCCTGGATAATTTCACTCCCTTGGGGTATTCTCTCCGTCACATGGGTCCCATAGCTATGCCATGTGTCTGTCTATCTTGGTGAAAGACTTCTTTCAATATTGCCTGCTTTCCTTACCCCCAGGATTCTGACCCAAGTCCTGGAGGTTGAGCTAGACTTATGGTGCCATTCATGGTGTGGTCCACCTGGGAGTGTCTTAGAAATGCAGATTTTCAGGCCTTGCCCCTCACCTACTGAATCAGAATCTCTGGGGATTCTGTGTTTTCACTGTCTTGGTTTGCACCAATTTGAGGGGTTTCCCTGGACACAGAACTTTTTGTACTAAAACCAGGATGAGTTGGTCACTCTATCTCCAAGTGATTCTTACCTGAGCTGCAGGCTGTTGAACGATGAACTTTGTTGTGTTTTCAGAAGCAGTCCCCTTGGTTGTCCTTGGACTGAGATTATGCTCCCTGCCTATTTCTTTAGAATAGGTTCTCCTCTTCCTCCCCCCAGTAGGCTACTTGGTCTCTCAAGCTGTTTGACTCCAGAGGGCTGCCCTGCAAAGCCCTGCAGAATGGGATAACCGTGGCTGAATAATAAACTTCAACGCCCCCTTTTCCTGGAAACCACTTTCTCTTCTGCAGGTGGTCTGAGAAGCCTTTGGTAGCCTGGAACCCGTCTTGTCTTTTTTTTTTTATCGGTTTGGGGAACAAACATTTATTGAGCCAAATCTACTGCATGGCAATTACTATCCTTGGGGTTCAATTATTCTTAATGTCGAGACTAGCCTGGGCAACATGGTGAGACCTCGTCTCTACAATAAATCAAAAAATTAGCCGGGATGATAGTGCACGCCTGTAGTTCCGGCTACTTGGAAGGCTAAGGTGGAAGGATCTCCTGAGCTCAACAGGTCGACGCTGGAGTGGCTGTGAGTGTGCCACTGCACTCCAGCCTGAGCAACAGAATGAGACTCCGACTCAAAAAAAAAATTCATTCTTAATGGTCATTAAAACAAGTACTTTAGGGAAGAAGTGTCAGAACTTTAGAGAGAAAGGACTTTAGGGACCATTTAATCCTCTGCTACTCAAAATGTGCTCCACCTGTGAACTTGTTAGAAATGCACAAGTCTGATGAAGAAGATTCTGTGAAAGTTGAAGATTTACCGCTTAACCTGACGATGTATTCAGAGGCAAATCTAAGGAAGAAAATGGTTGAAGAACAGAAAAACCATTTATCTGATGAAATATGTGAAATGCAGACTGAAGAATTAGCTGGAAATTCTTAGACACAAAAAGAACTTGAGCCCTAAGTATATGAGATGTCTTTAGAGCCTCATCCAACTCTCTGTTTACATAGTCAGTACATATATGGAAATGAACATCTGTTTTGATCTGTATAAAAGTGTTAAAAAAAAAGAAATGCAAAATATAGGGCCCCACCCTAAACCAACGGAATCAGAGCTTGCAGTTTAGCAAGATCAAAGTACCCAGGTGATTTGAATGTACCTTAAAATCTGAGCAGCCCAAAGCCCTGGTTTTACAGTTGAAAAAAACTGAGCTCCAGAAAGTTACGTGATTAGCTCAAGATCACACAATGATTTAGATTCAGCTGGATTTAGTATTCAATTCTGACTAGCTTTCAAGTCCACTGCTTTCCCTCTATACCTGACTGCCTTCCTACAAGGCCATTTATTTGTCTGGGTCTATTTATTAAATAATTTTGAACTTAACTCAATTTCTTTTAAAACATTTTATATTCCATCCTTTACTAATTCAGACTGGACTTCCTTTAATTTATCTGAGTGAGTTCCACCTCTTTGCTCCTTAATTTTTTTGCATGTTTATTAGATTTACTCAACAGTTACATGAAATGGTCATTTTCCAGCTGATGTAAGTTTCTGCAAATGGACTTATATAAATGCTGCACCTTTATACAAACAAGTATTTCATATTAAAAAGAAACATTGTCCCAATTGACAACCTTAAATAATGAGGTTCAGAACATATGATTAAGCATAGAGTTTATTTGAGCGCAAAGCTTGAGGATGACCACTGGGAAACACCAACTCCAACCTGATGGGGTCACTATTTCAAAGTGGAGAAGTTAAGGTTTCACTTATATAGAAATTTTAGCAGGATTGTGTTTTCCATACAAGACTAGTACAAAGGCCACAAGGTTTGACTGGTTACAGATGGCTGCATTCCAAGGAAGCTTACTTTATTACTCCCTCCTGAGGAGGCATGGTGATTTGAGGAAGTCCTATCTCTGGAGCTCTTTGATTTTAATTATTTACAGGGGAAAAAGGCAGAAGTAGCTGCTGCATGTGCTGACTCAGGCTGCATAGCCACATTCCTCTCAAGGCTCAGGATAACTTAAAGTTCCAACAGTTTTAAATTTGAATTATTTAATCTGACACATTTTATTGTTGATTTCAATAGTATCGTGCTTATTCTAGTATCTATTGTTGTTCTACACATGTTTGTGTGTGATTTCAGTGTCTATGTTTCAGTGTTATGTTTTTTAGCCTTAGAATAGTATGTTTATGTTGTCTGTTTACTTGGAAAGTATCTTGTAATAGACCTGCTTGTTTTTATTTTTATTTATTTATATATTTTTTAAAGCAGAATTTATTGAGAGGACAGAAAAGCTCCCATGGTGGGAGGGGACCCAAGGGGGTTGCCCTATTTTTATATATTTTTTAAAGACAGAGTCTGTCTCTCTCAGCTGGAGTACAGTGGCACAATCATAGCTTACTGCAGCCTTGTACTCCTGGGCTCAAATGATTCTCTTGCTTCTGCCTTCTGAGTAGCTAGGACTACTGGTGTGGGCCACCACACCCAGCTAATTAAAACATTTTATTTTGTAGAGACGGGGTCTTGTTATGTTTCCTAGGCTGGTCTCAAACTCATGGCCTCAAGTGATCCTTTCTCCTTGGCCTCCTAAAGTGCTGGGATTACAAACATAAGCCCCTGTGTCTGGCCCTGCTTAGTTGGCTAGTAAACTAAGGCTTCCTTAGCTTAGGTTTCTTTAGTTACCTGTTCTCTGAAACTATGTAATTGTTATCTAATATCTCTCAGTGGCATCATGAGAAATTTGGGATCCAGAATCAATGACTTTCCTATAAAGATTTGGGTTTCTCTCCCCTATTTTCTTCATCATAGCTTTAGTTTTATCAGCCCCCAAATGAAAACAACCCAACTGTTTATCAATAGAGAATGGATAAACAAATTGCACGTTCACATAGTCTGTATCTTGATTGAGGCAGTTGATTCATGGTTGTATATATTTGTCAAAACCCACTGAACTGCACACTGAAGCTTGTATGCATATCCCAATAAAATTGATTTTAAAACTAAAAATGTAATCTTCCTTATCTTTGTGTTATTGTGATAATAGATATAACATAAAATGTTACCATTTTGAAGTATACAATCGAGAAGCATCAAGTACATTTATGTTGTACAACCATTGCCACCATCCATCTTCAGAACTTTTTCATCATCCCAAACTAAAACTCTGTGCCTAAGATTTGGGATTTTTTTTTTTTTTTGAGTCAGATTCTCACTCTGTCACCCAGGCTGGTGTGCAGTGGCACGCTCATGGCCACCGCAGCCTTGACCTGCTGGGCTCAGGTGATCCTGCCGTCTCAGCCTTCCAAGTAGCTGGATCAAAAGGCATACGCCACCATGCCCGGCTAATTTTTTTTCTTTATTGTAGAGATGAGGTCTTGCCAAATTGCCCAGGCTGGTGTCTAATGCATGGGCTCAGATAATCCTCCCATCTCGCCTCCCAAAGTGTGGGATTATAGGCTTGAGCCACTGCTCCCGGTCAGATTTGGGATTTTTAAGAGGGTTGCAGTTTATCTACAAATTAAATTGGGAAGAATGTTTGTCATTGTATGGTTGATCACATCTGGGGTTTTGGATTTGACCCAGGGTCTGTTATTTAAAAAGTATTCCAAGATTTGATTGCATGTCATTATGAATCGACAATGTCCTTATCGCACTATTTAAAAATGTTATATGTTAAAATGATTAAATGCATTTAACCCACATTCATGAACATTTAGGTGTTCTTACCTCAGCTTATCTTCATTTCAGCTTAGCTCACTTAGGTAAGTCCCCTACATACGAACGAGTTTTGTTCCAAGAGCGTGTTCATAAGTCCAATTTGTTAAGTCTATCAAAGTTAGCCTAGATACTCAACTAACATAGTTGGCTATATAGTATTGTACTATAATAGGTTTATAATACTTTTCACACAAATAATACATAAAAAACAAACAAAAAATAAAACAGTACAGTATCTTGTAAAGTACAGTGATGCAGTACAGGGCAACAAAAGCTGGCATCCGGGGCTGGCATCAAGTGAACAGGCAAGAAGAGTTACTGAAGGAGGGTACAGTAACATACTGTAAAGTAAGTAAAATACTGTACAATAAGGTACACAAAACCACAATCACTTGTAGAAGATGCACACACATGACAATGTATGCCAGATGCATGAACTAAATTATGTGATTGGACATGTGAACACGTTTGCATCTTTGAAAGTTTGCAACTTGTCCTTCTAATCTGTACCCTTTCTGGTTCATTTTATCAAGGTTATATAACTGTATCTTGTGTCAGCCACCGGCTGCCTAGTTTTTTTCCTGTCTTTTAAAGTTTAGGACCACATAAAACTCAAATTTTTTGCAGTATATAAGTTTTTATACCTAGTGTTAAACATTTCAATTTTGATATCCTCTTTGTCCTAATAATTATTTAGGAGACTTGTGTAGTTTGCAAGTAGGTTTCTTTGGGGATCCTAGTCTTTTGTTTTGTTTTGTAGTTTTATTACATTATCCATGGTGATCAGATAATGCAGCCTTTAAAATTTTTACTTTTTTGAACTCTGTTGCACTTTTTTATGGTCTGAGACACAATACATTTTGTAAATATTCCATGGTTAATTTGGTCTTAGTGATGATTAGTGTTTTTTCTCATTTTTTGTGTTATCTTTTATTTATTAAAAAAAACAAAAAACAAAACAAGCATGGTTAAGAGTGTTTAGAAATCTCTCAGTCTCTGTTGGTTTTATGCCTGGAGCAGCCCAAGGGCTAGGCTGTATTACCTGGGTAATAATGGGGCCAAGACTATAATGAAATTCAATGCTGGAGAGGTTCTCTTTACTAGGCCACTCCTGAAATTACAGAGCCACTGAGAGTGAAACACAATATACTACATAGCCTCCGGTAAAACTCTTGTTTGATCTTGGGCCATATATCACCATCTGGTAGATTTGGATGTTTTCAGAGTTTTAGCCTCAAACAGTTCTGCTGTTTATCTAGATAATTGGGATCTGGTCATCCTGCTGGGACTTGGCTCTTATCTCACTGTCATCTTAAACACATTCACTTTTTCCCAAAAATGGGTAGGGAAATATGCAGATGTACTCCTCTCCCCTCCTTTTACTTTTTGAGTTGTACCAAGTAGGGTTTCAGATTTCTTTATCCAGGCAGTCAACACAAATATATTGAGTGTCTGTACTGTGCCATAACAACATATGGGCAAATGACATCATCCCTGTCCTTGAGCGTCTCATTCATTATACCAAGCTGGGAAGACATGGCTGGAATCAAATGTAATGACAAATGAATGTGATTGATATGGGAAGTGTTAGAGGAGCACAGAGGAAGATGCAGTTAATTTTTCTTAAGAACAGAGGAAGGAGGAAGACCTCCAAGCAAAAGTGACATTGAAGCTGAGTCTTGAAATATGAATAGCTGCTGGGTAGAGAGGAAGGCATAGGCATGTTAGGTGAAGAGAGCATCACGAAAACGGAATGCAAGTGTGACGGTAGATAGTCTGTTATAAAGAGTAGTTGGCCTTTTCTGCCTAGAAAGTACCCTGTGTGGTTGGGGTTTGAGAACAACAAAGATGGAGGATTTAGCCTGGAATCAGACTGTTAAGAGTGTTGATTGCCACAAAGAGAAATTTGCACTTGATTCTGTGGGCAATAAATAACCATGGAAGGTTTTTAAGGATGAACTTAGATTTGCTATGTTTTATGTTGGTATTCAAATTTTGGTTATCCTCCATCATGAATGTCCCCTAACTAAATGTATTTTATCTTGCATTTTTCTTTTTCTGATATATACAATTCGTGATTCAGGTTTAGATGTGTGTGCCACTTGCCACGAACATGCCACATGCCAGCAAAGAGAAGGGAAGAAGATCTGTATTTGCAACTATGGATTTGTGGGTAATGGGAGAACGCAATGTGTTGGTAAGTTCTGGAATTCTGGGTTAGGTTGAATAGTTGAAACAAGAAACAAGATTCGCTTGTGTTTAAGGGTTGTCCTTGGGGGGAAATATTGTTATTTTGTTTGCATGTTTCTATTATGAGAAGCTTTGTCAATAATAATAAGTCTTTGTTTTAGTGTTTGGATATGTCCTCCTCTAGGATTTCTGAGGAAGTATCCTCAGGTTAGAGTTCACTGTACTTGAATCTCTGGAAACTCTCTGACCTAACACAAGTTTGACACGTGTTTTAAGTCTTGAGTTTAATTTAACAATTCAAGTGAATATTGCATTTCTTAATTTTTCTGGTTATTTTGATATAAAACTATTTATATTAGTACCATGAAGAAAAACAAAATGCAATTTTCTATTGGATTTTTTTTGGTTAATTGGTGAAATACTGTTGCTTGGGGTTTATGTCTACCAGAATCCTACCTCTAAATTTAAAAAATTGTGATCCTTTGGGAACTTAGATGACTTAAGGGAATATAAAACTCTTTTTTTTTTTTTTTTTGAGTTGGCGTCTCACTCCGTCGCCCAGACTGGAGTGCAGTGGCCGCTCCCGGCCACCGCAGCCTCGACCTGCTGGGCTCCGGCGATCCTTCCGCCTCAGCCTTCCGAGTAGCTGGAACTACA
>CAUYQG010110630.1:0-60693 GCA_963574415.1 Tarsius wallacei | reverse complement strand
ATAAATCTGCTGCTATTCTAATTGGTCTTCCCTGGTAGGTAGTCTGACCTTTTTCTCTTGCTGCCTTTGGGATTTTTTCTTTTATACCTACTTAGTTTAGGAAAATTACTATGTGTCTAGGAGTTGGTCTTCTCATTTGTTGTCTTGTAGGGGTTCTCTGAATCTCTTGTGTTTGAATGGCTGCATCAGTGATGAGATGAGGGAAGTTTTCTTGAATAATTTCATGGAATGTTTGTTCCATGGTGGTCTCTGTCTCTTTTTCTGCCTCAAGAAGTCCAATTACTCTTAGGTTTGGCCTCTTGAAATAATCACTCATCTCTTGAAAGTTTTATTCTCTCTTTTTAAGTTTCTTTTATATGTTTTTGACAGTTTGGGTTTGTTCTATATTTTGGTCCTCAAGCTCTGAGATTCTTTCTTCTGCTTGGCTAATTTTGCTTTCCATGCTTATCAGTTTGTTATTTATTTCATTCATAGTATTCTTTATTGCTGTTATCTCAGTTATCAACTCCTTCATATTTTCCTCTTGTCTCTCCTCAATTCTATTTATTCTCTCTATTCATGTCTTAATATCTGGTCTTGTAGTTTGAGACCAGTCATTCTGAAGGCTCTTCATTGTTTGTGTTCTGTAGTCTGTTTTTTCAGTGTCTGACCTCCCAGGGGTCTGTGTGAGACCCACATTCTTCTTTTGGTTTCTCTTCATTTGTGCAGATCCCCCCACCACCACTTTTTCCCCCTCTTCTTTAATTCTGTTGTTCAGTGATGGTGGGGTTGCTTTTACTTCTGTTTGCTAAGTCTCCTATTCTTCCTTATGTGGATCCTCTGGCTTTGTTCATTTCTGAAGCTGGACTGTGGTTTGGCGGGGGGAGTTTTTGCAGTTTTGAGATTTAATTGAGGGGGGAGCTGCAATTCAAACCCTATCTGCAGATCCCAGTATCCACTGACAGGTGTATGAGCACCCTGGAACCCAATTCCCACTACCTTACAATCCGTCCATGCAGTGGGGGATAGGTTTGCTCCCTGGAAGCAAAATGAGGGAGGAAAAAGGAAACAAATGGGAAAAGGAAGGAAGGGGCAAAAGGAGGGTGGAGAGAGAGAAGAGTATGAGGGAAAACAGACAGACATACCAACTAACAAATGAAAAGAGATACAAAGACAGAAAAGAGTAAAAAAAACTAAAGCATAGAGATAATCAAAAACACACAGCCCAACAAAAACCTCCCTATTGATGTACTCTTCCCATACACAAACAGGAAGTCTAAAGAAAAGAAAAAAAATCAGTAAAATAACAGAAACAAAGCACGTATGAAAACGTTATCAAAAACAGAAAGAGAAAAAAACTAAAACAAAATCAAACAAAATGAGAAAAACAGACAATAAAAAATAAAAACAAGGAACTAAAACCCCTCTGAGGTCATTCCTGTAAGTCCATCATCCCTTCAGCTCTGATCTCTAGCTCTCAGTGCAGGCTGATAGGTTTGCTCTCAACATAGGCTGAGGTACATATAGCTTGGGTCAGATGCCCCAGGCCTACTGTGGGAGGAGGGTGGATCAGATCTGAACTCACTGGCTTACTGCCTGTCAAATCTGCCACTCAGATCTGACCTGTGTCTGATCTGGCATTGGGGAGGGTCCTCTGTCTCTCCCAGTTTGATGAAATTAACTTAGGTCCCAAGTTGGAGGCTGGGCAGAGCTTGGTGGAGCTGGGTGGGGCAATGCAGGTCTCTGCCTGGTCCTGGGACAGAGAAAATGTCTGTGGTTGGCACCTCCTCACCAGGCATGGGGCTTCTCTCTGGCTCTCCCCATTCCTTTCTCTCCACTGATCAGATCTTGGGCTCCAGCTGATCCACTATAACAGGTGATGGTGTGGGCCAGGCGCCAGGCAATGAGAATCAGCTGGATTCAGCAGGCTCTTTTCAGGATAGTCCCACAAACAGGTGATGATGTTGCACACCCAGTGGGAGCTTGTACTCACCCTTAGAGGGGGTCCCGGATGCATGAACCTGATTCTCCCCTCAGATGGACTTTCACTCTCCCACCAGTGCACACCTACTCATGCAGAGAGACTTTATGGACACTTGCTTTTGTGGAGACTCTCACAGTCCACCTGTCTGGTGGCCATTTCAAACTCCCATTTTAGTGAATTTATAGATAGATATTTAGAAATTTTTTTTTGAAGTTTTCTAATCTAATAGGGAAAGACAAAAAATACATCATTAGAAAAACACCTGTTCCTTTGTCATACTATAGTTGGCTGAAATGACATATGGAAAATAATATGGTACAAATAGAGATTCATTTCTTTGTTGGCAAATGCTATCAGAAGACTCATGGAGAAAATACTGCTGTAGATTTGAAGAAGATTGTACTTGAATAAATTACCTATTATGGAAGGATGATTATAGAATGGATAAAAGTAAAACTTGTTAACATTTCTCAGCTTAGACATTTTTAAAGATTAAAAAAAAAAACCCCAAAGCAGTGGTTATACAAATAACTGCATCTTTGTGAAAGACTAAAGGAAAAGTGTGCCAGAGATTATATACTTTCACCATAAAATAAATTATTCAATACATTCCTTAGGAGAAGCTGTGTTATAATTTGGTAACAAATTTATTCAAGATTACAATGGCTTGTTATACCAAATATTTATTTTCTTAATCACACTAGTGTTGCTATGAACCTAATGGCTTCTTCCCAAGAGCACTGTCTTCTAAACCAGGCATTTCCAACCCGTGGCTTGTGGGCTTCATGTGACCCAGGACAGCTAGTAATGTGGCCCCACAAAATCTTTTCCATCATGTGTCTTTCAGCATTTTTTTCCTTCATGACCCTTTGCATAGTTTCATTTTTGAAATTCCAAAGCAATACTGTGCTTGAAATGAAACTTAAATTATGACAAGCTCAAATTAGAAAAAATAATTTAACACATTTTGTTACATTGGCTAAATGCAGTCCTGTGAATTACCAAAAATATACAGCTTTCCTTTCTGCCTTAACATGAGAATTTGAAACAGATTTCAAGATTTCCGGCAAAACAATCACTATTTTACTATATTTGCGACACCATTTTCAGTTGACCTGAATATTTTACCTGCAATTTTGCAAATAAAGTGCATAGTTGAAATCAGACATTGAACTGAAAGAAAAATTTGACCATGTCTCTTTATTGAACTTTTATAAGACCTGTCTTCCTAGAGAAAAATATCCTTCACTTCACAATCTTGTCTTATTTATGACATCACTTTTTGGCAGCACATATATTTGTGAGCAGCTGTTTTCAGTTATGAAGCACACGGAGAGCAAAATTTGAACAAACGTTTCTGACAAGCACCTTGAGAACTCCCTATGAATTGTGACCACTTCCGTTGAACCAGACATTGATAGATTAGTTCTACAAAAACAAGGTCAAATTTCCCACTAGTTTTATATTGTTCCAATTTTTCTAAACTGTATAATAAAAAATATATAAAACCAAAAGAAGTATTATTATGTATATACACTAAGATGGTATATAATTTATGTGCAGTAAAGAAAATTCCTCTTTACTCGATGAGGCCCAGGGAAGCCAAAAGGTTGGACACCCCTGTTCTAACAATAACCTAGAGATCTAGTATCCTTCGATTTTGTGCGCTGTCAACCCTGATAAGGCTGCCAGGTCACTGTAGCAGGAAAAGAAGGGCTGAAGTTTCTTGCAGGGGTTTTTTACTGCCTTAGGCAAAAAGTGACTCAGATCACATACATTACCTACATTCCATTTGCTATAAATAGTTTATGGCTTGATTAATGGCAAGATGGTGGGTAGTATAGTTTCCTGTGTGCCCAGCAAATGTTCTTTAATAACATATGTTTAAAGAAAGGTATATGTAAGCATAAAAACTATGGAATAGTTTCTTTGCCCAAAACAAGAAAAAAATTCCAAAGTGATATTACAGAGCTAACACCATATGTAGAATTCATTTACTGCCTTTTTTTCACAGAGTATGTATTTTAGCAATGAAATGGAAGCCACTGAATCACTGATGAAGTTAATTTTAAAAGACAGACTTTTCAACACAATAAAATCTCCTAAATACATGAGATGTAGAGTAACTGAAAGAATCATTTATATTTCATAGAAGTTTCCTGGCAAACTCACAATAATGTATGATATTGTTATAGAACTTTAAGATAAATTATGGATTTTTAAAATAAAAATGCAAGGGTTCAAATGTGATCATTTCTGTGAGGACAAATTACTATTAGTTTTATTATTTTTGGGGAGGGAAGTGGGTGAGATGCTTAAACATTCAAAATAAATTATAAATTTGATGTTTAAATAATAAATAGAAAAATACTTTTGAAGAAATTATGATATAGAGTATTTTAAAAAACAAATATACAGTAGTGTGCCAATACTTTATTTATTACTGAAAGCATTATAGGACTACTGCCTACATAATCATTCATATACATTCAAAACATTCAAACAGAATTTTGAAAGCATAAGAATTCAAAAATTTGATAGTTAGTGGATGAAATTTAAAATAAATAGTAGATGGAATTTGAAATAAATAAATAAGTCATATTTATATACACAATCTCCATTATCCTACCCTTTTATTTGAATCTTCATACCTGTGTGAAGTACCTTTTATTGCTTTGGTTATCATTGAAAACAAATATTTAAATAAACAGAATCTAGAACAGCACTCAATATTTAAATAAAGAATCTAGAACAGAACTCAATAAAAAGTGGTGGTGGTAGTGATGGTGATGGTGGTATAGAAACAAGATAGCCTAGTTGGATTACAGAGACCCATCTACACAGGTGGGGTATGATATTGCTACCAGGAGACTGGTCACTACAAAGAGAAATCTAGTAAATGGTAAAGCCATAATATCATTATATATATATATATATTTTTTTTTTCATTCAAGCATTCCACAATAACTTACAAAACACTAATTTATCTCAGGATTTTTTAAAGCATTAGAAATATGAGTATAAATAAATAAAAATAATACCTCTTTCTTAAGTACTTACTACATCCTTAATAATTTTACACATATGAACTCATTTACTACTCATTTCAGTGGCTTAACATGTGGCTTTTGGCAATATGTTCTTGTTTCAAGGTTGCAAATACTTGCTTCAGTTCTAGCATCATTTTTATTTTAAGTTTACTTTCATTCATACTTAACATGAGTTCTGCCCTCAACAAATTTTTAAATGTGCAATACATTAGAGTTGACAATAGGCACAACATTGTACAGCTGATCACTAGAGCTTATTCGTTTGGTTAAAACTTTAGACCCATTTACTAGTAACTCCTCATTTCTCCATCTCTTCAGTCCACCTTTACGGTATTTGATTTTAATGAATTTAACCACTTTATAATACTTCACATAAGTAGAATTATGTGTATATTTGTCTTTCTGGCACTGGCTTATTTCACATAGTAGCATGTCTTCAAAGTTCATCTATGTGTTGCATATTGAAGAATTTCCTTCTTTTTTACACCTGAATAGTATTTCATTGTGTGTATATACCGTGTTTTCTTTATCCATTCATCTGTTGACATTTAGGTTTTTTCCGCATGTTAGCTATTGCAAATAGTGCTGCAAATATTATTAATATTTCTTTGAGCTCCTGACTTCAATTTTTAAAAAGTAAAAATTCAGAGACAGGATTGTAGAATGTTAATTCTAGTTTTAATTTTTTGAGGAAACATCGCAATTTTTTTTCTCATGGTGACTACACCAATTGTATGCAAAAGTTCCAAATTCTCCACATTCTTGCCAGTATTTGTTGTCTTTTTTGTTTCTAAGGCAAAACCATCATGACAAGTCTGAGGTAACACCTCATTGTGGTTTTGATTTGCATTTCTATGATAATTTTTTGTTTTTAAGGCAAAACCATCATGACAAGTCTGAGGTGATACCTCATTGTAGTTTTGATTTGCATTTCTATGATAATTAGTGATGTTAAGCTTTTTTTTTTTTCATATGCTTGTTGGCAATTTGTATACTTGTCTCTCTTCTTTGGAAAAATGTCTATTCTAATTTTTTGCCCATTTTTCAATTAGGCTGCTAATTTTTTGTTTGTTTTTTACTAGTGAGTTGTGGAAGTTCTTTACATATTTTGAAGATTAATCCCTATTGGATATTTGACTTGCAAATATTTTCTCTCATTTCTTTGATTGTCTTGCACTTAAATTATTTTCTTGACGGTGCAGGTTTTTGGTCTGATGTAATAAGATTTGTCTGTTTTTGATTTTGTTGCTTATGCTTTTGGTGTCATATCCACAAAATCAATGCCGAGACCAATGACAAGGAGCTTTTCCCCTTTGTTTCTTCCAGATATTTCACCGTTTTTCCTCTTACATTCAAGACTTACATTTAAGTCTTTAATACATTTTGAATTGGTGTGGGATAAGGGTCTAATTTTATTCTTCTGTACATGGGTATCTAGCACCATGTTATTTTTAAATTTTATTTTATTTTATTTTGTTAAAGAGCTGTAGGGTATAGATAAGGATTAACTACACAACCAGGCTGCAAGCAGGTGCAGTTTGGGCCTCCAGCTGGCCCTCACTTCCTAGTTTGGGACCAGGTATCCTTTGTGTTACTTCTGGTTTGGGACCAGGTACCCTTTGTGTTACTACATGGCCCCCTGGCACTCCCTCTCCTGGCAGTGCCTAGCAACTACCATCCCACCTTTGTGCTATTGTGATTAATATTCACGTCCCACTATGAGTGAGAACATGTGGTATTCAGTTCTTTGTTTCTGTGATAGATCACTAAGTATGGTGGCCTCCAACTCTATATAATTTGCTGCAAAGTCCATGATTTTGTTCCTCTTTATGGCCGCATAATATTCCATCATGTATATTTGTTGAAGAGATTATTATTTCTCCATTGTGTAGTCATTACAGTCTTATTAAAGACTGGGTGACCATATATGCTCAGATTTATTTCTGGGCTTTCTATTCTGTTCCATTGGTCTATGTTTCTGTTTTTATCCCAGTGCCATGATGCTTTATTTACTATAGCTTTGTAGCATTTTTTAAATTCAGGAAATACGATGCCACAAGTTTTGTTCTTGTTTCTCAAGCTTAGTTTAGCTATTTATGGTTTTTGTGGTTCCATATAAATTTTAGAATAATTTTTTCTGTTTATGCAAAATATGCAATTGGAGTTTTGATGGGGATTGTTTTGAATTGGAAAATCTCTTTGGTAAGCACAAACATTTTAACAAATTAAGTCTTATGATCCAAATACAGGATATCTTTTCATTTGTGTCTTATTTAATTTATTTCATGAATATTTTGTAGTTTTTAGCATAAGTCTTTTATCACCTTAGGTTTATTCCTAAGGTTTTTTGTTTTTGTTTTTTTTTTTTTGGTGCTATTGTAAGTGAGATTTTTTTCTCATTCCCTTTACAGATAGGTTGTTGTTGGCATATAGAATTACAACTGATTTGGATATGTTGATTTTGTAATCTGCTACTTTATTAAATTTATTTTTTTAGTTCAATGGCTTTTTAATAGAATGTGCAGGGTTCTATAATATAAGATCATGTCATCTGCAAACAAATCACTTTATATCTTTTTTATTGATGTGGATCCTTTTTTTCTTCATCTTATCTCATTCCTTTAGCTAGGCCTTTCAATACTATGTTGCATGGAAGTGGCAAGAGAGGGCATTCTTGTGTTGTTTCTCATATTAGAGAAAAAACTGTTTTTTACTGTTGATTATGATATTAGTTATGGGCTTTTCAAATATGGCCTTTATTATGTCGAAGTAATTTGCTTCTATTTCTAGTTTGTCAAACATTTTTATCATGAAAGAATGCTAAATTTTGTCAAACACTTCTGCATCTACTGTGATGATCATGTGATTTTAATAATTTGTTCTGTTCCTGTATTACATTATGTTGTATATGTTGAATCATTCTTGCATCCAGGGATAAATTTTGATAAGTAATGATGTATAATCCTTTTAATGTACTGTTGAATTTTGTTTGGTAGCATTTTGCTGAGAATTTTTCATCTATATTTGTCAGAGATATTGGACTGTAATTGTCTTTTCTTATGGCATCTTTCTTTGGCATTGGCATCTGGCTAATGTTGGCCTTATAAAATGAGTTTGGAAGTATTCCCTCCCCTTCAATTTTTTTGAGGAATTTGAGAAGGATTAGTATTAGTTCTTTAAATGTTTTGCAAAATTCACCCACAATGCTGTCTTTGTCCTGGGCTTTTCTTTATTGGGAGGTTTTTGGTTATTGATTCAATATCCATACTAGTTAGTGCTCTCTTCAGACAATCTGTTTATTTATGATTTATTATTGGTAAGTTGTATTTCTAAAAATTTCATTTGTTAGGTTGTCCAGTTTATTGCCATATAATTGTTCATATACTCTCTTATGCTATTTAAAAAATTTCAATGGCATCTGTTGTAATGTCTCCTTTTATTCTGATTTTATTTATTTGAGCCTTTTTTCTTCTTAGTTTAGCCAAGGATGTGTCAATTTTATTTATGTGTATATATATATATTTTTTGTTTGTTTGTTTGTTTGTTTTGTTTTTGTTTTTGTTTTTTCGTTTGTTTGTTTTTTGAGCTGGAGTCTCACTCTGTCGCCTAGACTGGAGTGCAGTGGCTGCTCCCGCCCACTGCAGCCTCGACCTGCTGGACTCCGGCGATCCTTCCGCCCCAGCCTTCCAAGTAGCCAGAATTACAGGCGCGCGCAACCATGCCCTGCTAATTTTTTTGATTTATTGTAGAGATGAGGTCTGCCAAGTTGCCCAGGCGGGTCTCAAACCTGTGGGCTCAGGCAATCCACTCACCTCGGCCTCCCAAAGCGCCGGATTACAGGTTGAGCCACCCAGCCCGGCTTGCTTATATATTTTTCAAAAACTATACATTTCATTGATTTTTTATAGTCTCTATTTTATTTATTTCAGTTTTAATCTCTGTTGTTTCTTTTATTCTGCTAACCTGACAGGTAAAGTTAAGATTGCTTATTTGAGATCTTTCCTTTTTTTTAAATGTAGAAGCTTAAAAGTCCTTTTTAGTATGGATTTTGCTGCATTGTGTGAGTTGTGTGTGGTATACTTTCATTTTTGTTTGTGCTAATGTTATTTTGTTTTTGTTTTTGTTTTCCTCTTCTTTGACACATTGGTCACCCAAGAGTGTGTTGCTTAATTTCCACATTCCAGCATCATTACAAAAATGTTTACATCATATATTATTATTTACTACAAGGCAAAAATGCATAAAAGTGTGAAAGGTCATGGGCTTTTTTTTAATCAACATAATACTAGTTTTATGTAGCAGGAAAATACTCATTTTATGCACCTTCAGGTTGGCAATGTGATTAATTAAAATATCCTCTTCAAATGCCCTTGTATCTATGGGAACATCAGATCCATTTCCAGCCAAAAAAAAAAAAAGTGAAAAACTTGAGTTAAGTTTTTTGGAAAAAAATTTTTTTAAAGGCATCTCCATCTGTCTATTTTTAATGAAATATTTTTTTATTACATTTTGAGAGTACCTTATATATTCTAGGTAAAAACTGTGTGTCAGATATATGATTTGCGATTGTTTTCTCTCTTGTGGCTTAGTTTTTTATACTCCTAAACTGTCTTTTCAGAACAAAATTTTTAAGTTTTAATGATTTATCTTTTTTTTTCTTTTATGGATTATGTTTGTTTCTGTTGTGATGTCTAATAATTCTTATCCAAGTTTACAAATTTTCTTCCAAAAGCGTCATAGTTTTACCTTTGCATTAGCATCTGTAATCCATTTTGAGTTAGTTTCATATCAAGTCAAAGTCTAGATTGTGATTTTGCTGTTGTTCATAGATGTCTAGGTATTTTAGCACCATTTGTTAAAATGGTTGTTGTCTAATGAATTGCTTTAGCATCTTTATGAAAAATTAATTGACTTTATTTTTGTGGGTCTATTTATGGACTCTTATCTCATTAATTTGTGTGTCAACTTTTGGTCTATATCTTTTGGCCTATATGATTTTCAAGAGAAGAACTTAAGACATGAAAACAGAAACCATATAGAATATTTCAGTAGTCCAGGCAAGAAACGGTGGTATCCTGAAACAGGTGGTAGCAGCAGGATTGAAAACACTTGACCAGATTCTGGAACTATTTAGAAGATGGAGAATATACTATGTGCTTAAAGTTGTAATATAAAGTATGAGTGAAAGAGAAAGTAAAAGAGTAAAGTCAAGGATTTTGACTGAATGACTAGAATAAAACTCTTTCCATTGTCTGAGACTAGAAATATTAGGGAGAAGCAGGATCGAGCTGAATGAAGAGTTCAGCTGAAGGCAAGTTAACTTTGAGAGTCTTAATAAAGTGAAGTATAGTGGATATGTACTATCAAGTAGCCAGTTTTATATATTTGAGAAATTGGTACTAGAATAGAAACTTTGGAATGTTCACCAAAGTGATGATATTAAAATCTGTGGAACTTAATGAAGTTATCTACAAGTTAAGAACTGTAAGGAAGAGATGTGTGAGTCTAAGACTTAGGGAACACAAGTTCTTAGAGTCCTGGGACAGGTAAGTTTTAGGTGATTACTAAGACACAGGTTGCTATTTAAAGGAAAAAGAAATTGATATTCTGGAGTCCAAGCAAAGAAAGACTGAAGAAGATGAGGCTTGAGAATCTGTTGAAAAATTGACATAAATTCTTTAGGGGATGGAGGTGGTGATGAAGGCCTCCTAGGGATTGATTCAAGAAATAAGGGGAGGAGATGAAATTGAAATAGCAACTCTAGAGTTTTGCTATAAACAAAGAAGCAGAAATATATAGCAGCTGGGTAGAATGTAGATTCAAGGCAGAGTTATATTAAAGTGTAGAGTATTAGAGCATGTTTTCATGACTTTGGGAATGACTGAGAAGAAAGGTTAAAAATTGGTGATGTAGATAAAAAGTGACAATGGCAAGAAGATATGAGATTGAGTTGCCCACTGGAGGGGTTGACATTAGGCCTTATGGAAGAAGGAAAGATAGAAGAAATAAGTTATAATGTTTGATGGCAATGCAGGGTGACTATAATTAACAATACTATATTATATATTTCAAAATAGCTTGACATAAGGATTTGAAATGTTCCTAACACACTGAAATGCTAACTAAATGCTTGAGGTGATGAATGTCCTAAATACCCTGACTTGATTATTACACAATCTGTGCATTCAAAATATCACATGTATCCTATATATATATATATATATATATATATATATATATATATATATTCACACATACATATTATATATCAATTTAGAAGGTAAATATAAGCATGCTACCTTAGAGATACATTATGTGCTGTTTTCTTTCAGTGAATTAAAAAATAAAGAAAGGCTGATCACTGGGAGATTTGGCAACAGTAGCATGTTGATATTCTCCTCTGCTTTTATTTTCTCAGTGGATTTTAACAAGGAATTTATACCAAGTGAGGTTGAAATAGGGAGCAGAAGTATTGGAAGTCCAGGAAAAATAAGAAAATATGAGATTGTCTATTAGGAGGATGAGGGAGTGAAGAGTGAATTGACAAAGGACTTAAAGAAAATGTATTGGCAGCACTCAAGGCTTATTATACCATTTTGCTTCCTTGTATGCTTTTTCCTGTCATGTTGATCAACTCAAGTGAGGTCCAGTTTAAGTTCATGTTTCTTTATTAAGACATTCTTGCTGAAAACAACAAGAAATAATCAGTATACCCCGTGCCACAAAAATCTGGATTTCCTGTAATTTCCCTGAATAGGGAAGCCTTGATAGGTATATGACTTGTTTTCCAAGGAACAGCAGGTGAAACTGATCAAATGTTCCACCACTCCATAATAGTCAACAATTTTCCAGTCTGCAATATGTGAATCCTCCCTCCCATGGTCCTATTAAGTAAATTCCATATTGCAACATGCTAATTCTCTTTACCAAAGTCTTTTTCGGGCAGAGATGGAAATCAGCTGAACTCCAAGAGAATACAAAAAAGAGTTGTTTAAATAAATGGAAATTTTATTATATTTTCCGTGAAATAGAATATCCCAGGGGTTAAAGCAACTCCTCAATATCACCATATTTCAGAATCTATCTTTCCACCCAGTCATCTTGGTTATCAGTTTTCTACCAACTTTACACCTAATCTTTTCTACTCTGCTTTGAATTAATGGAATGGAGACTCTGAAAACTGTGATTACCAGACTCTTTTGGCAGCTGTCTTCTTGTTAAACTTTGCCAAAAAGAAAGCACTGATAAGAGATCTGAAAATGGGAAGAAGAGAAAACAATTCTGATTCTGGTTCTGAATGCATTGGCGGTTACTATAATAGCTGCTGGTGGTTGTAAAAGTAGTGGAGACCAGATGGCTGTGCATTTACCCCAGCAAGCCAACTTTTCATGGATTCTAGTTCTGGCAAGGCCAGCACCCCTTGAAAGTTCTCATCTCTGCATGTTAGAAAGTTCCTGGAGATGGGCTCCATTTTGAAGATGATAGCAGTTTCCTGATTTCAGGGTGACATCTTTTCTTCTTTCTGCTGTTTCTGCCCCTTTCATACATTTTAACAGTTTTCTGTATTAAATTCTAACTGCTTGAAATACTTAATATGTTTTTTGTTTTCCTGTATATATCTTGAATGATACTTGGTAACAGGAGGCATATCCTATGAAAATAATCAAAATAAGAATCTAACTGAACATGAACAAAATGATAAACTCATTACTAATGGAAATTATGATACTGATAACCCATGGCATGCTTTATTTTCACAATTACTTAACGCATTCTTTGTTGAAACCTGGGAAAGAGTGCCTATAGAGGACAAGGCTTGAAAAGCCAGTTAAACGCTGACCCTATTACAGTGGTAATGATGGCATAATGATGGCATACTGATGGTGAAATGATTTGGCTAGTTCTGACTGCATCAGAGAGCTTACACAAAGAAAATAACAAGTTCAAGTCTCAAAACTTTTAGTAACAGCAAGGCTACTGAGATCAGACGAGATCAGGCACATTCAGTGTGGTATGGCCGTAAATGGCATTAACAAAGACTGAAAGTTGAAAAACAGAGTTGGAATTTGTCTCTATAGTTTGTAGATTATAACTAGTATTTGCATATTTTCAAAGTTTCTCATGTGAACATTAGAAATGTAATTTGAATGGAGAGAGACCTTTAGAATTGGAATGGAGACTGGGTGCGTTGGCTCAAACCTGTAATTCCAGCACTTTGGCAGGCCTAGGAGAGAGGATTGCTTGAGCCAATCCTCACTGGGTTCGAGAACAGCCTGGGCAACTTGGTGAGACCTCATCTCTACAATATATCAAAAAAAAAAAAAATTAGACAGGCATGGTAGTGCGCGCCTGTGGTTCCCGCTACTTGGAAAGCTGAGGCAGAAGGATCACCTAAGCCCAGCAGGTTGACATGGGGTGGCTGTGAGCATGCCACTGCACTCCAGCCTGGGTGACAGAGTGAGACTCTGACAGAAAAAAAAAAAAGAATTGGAATGGAGTACTTGGGTAAAATTTGAAAAGTATGCACCCCTCAATTTCCTGAGCATCCTTGCCAGTAGAAAACAATTCTTCCTCCTGTATTAAATAAACTAAATTGCTTGAGGTTCCACTGAAACAGCTGCCTTGAAAGATGCTGATTCTCTCCTAGACCCACCCTACTACACCTAATTACTTCTAGACCCACAACCAGAGTCACAGTACGGAAAGTTCTAGAAGAAAACAAATTCTAGCCAAGATAGAGCTAAGATTGAACTGAAAAGTACAGAAATGTTCATTCATAAAGGCAGAAACCTGGAAAATATGTGTTGGAATAGATTCCAAGGGTCTTAGTGAGAACTTATGGAGATAGGCTGTTAAATGGAGTTTGTCTAGATTAGTCTATATCACAGAGGATGAACCCAGGGGTTCTGCCTAATCATCCTGTAGTCATTTCTTTAGTTCTTAAATGCAGAGTTGGAACAGTAATACTGAGCAAATGGCAAAATCATTACTTTGGTTCTCTGATCTGTAGAATGAGGGTTTGTTTGTTTGTTTGTTTTTCTGTAGAAGCCTTGAGAATTTTTCTTTCTGTCGGCATGTAAGATACAGCCACTGCTTTATCTATGGGATTACAACAGGGAATTATGCCCTCATGAACGATGAGAGCTGAAGGGATGATGATTCTTATTGAATCCTCATTTAACTGCCCCGTTTGGCAAATGAATTATAGAGGATGACTATGGAGAATCGTAAATTCAATTAGCTAGTGATTTAAATTTACAGCTGCTGTTCCAGATGCAGCATATTTACTTAAGCAAATCAACACAGCCCTTGACAGCTGATATGCATACTAAGTTAAGTGCTTTTTTTTCCCCCTCTGTATTAACATCAAAGACTAGAAGAAGCAGTTTGTTTCACCTGGCAGGAAAAAGGCCATATCAACTCTCCTCCCCTTGGTCATAATAGAGTATGGAGAACTGTGGTACTCTTGACATCCTGCAGGTCATTCATTATACTAACTGGACCTGAAGAGCAGCATATTGCAAGTATCCTAGAAGCCTTAATAAGACAAAGATGTGCCAGAGGGTGGGTGTGAACACAATGAAACTTCAGCAGTCTGTCTCTTTGGAAAAGTTTCTAAGGGTTCCGGTGTCTGGGACTAGTTGGGAGATCATTTTTCAAAGTGAAAGACAAGTTGCCTACCCTTAAGAAAGAGGCACAATAATCTCTTTTAATTTTGGAAATAGCATATACCAATTTGAGGGTGCTGTTCTCACTCATTTGCCAAACAACTGACAGTTTGTGGGGAAGGCCTGGAGCAAAACAAGGTCCGCATTAGCTCTGGGTGGCAGTGCAAACTACTCTACTACTTACGGCTTTTGATCCAACTGACAAAATGGTTGGATGGAAGTCTGCGACAAAGAGACATGTTGTGTAAATCTCTGGCTCCTGCTTTCTACTGAGCCCAGATAGACTGAATATCTGATCATGGAATGCCAGGTGATCATATAACCTGAGATACCTCATCATGAACTGAATGATACCCAGTCTACCCAAGCATAATCTATCAACCACAAATCATAATGCAGCATGTGGATATCGACACTTTGTTATTAAGTGGAAGTGGTATATATGTGCTGTACCAATGATTACAGTACAATGCTTTTTAAATTATTCTTCAGTCAAAACAGCAGAAGAGATGATTTATTGTACATTTGTTACACTGGACCACAACTCAGCACAGAACTAGTTCAGAATGTCACAGGTCCAGGGCAAAGGACAAATAGGGACAGTTTTGGTAAGAGCAAGCTGGGTCTCTCAGAGGTGGTTTTGGTGATTGATGGCAAAGAAGTTCTAGATCTGTTAAGAGAAAAATTAGGCAGCATGAAGCCCAACAACTTGTACCAACATCCTGAGCCTCTGGCATTCCATGTTTCTGCTCCTGTGGCCTCCACAGGTCCACAAGCTAGTGGTTCACTTAGAACTCTGCCTCATCTTTCTTCTTTTGTACTTCAGCCTGTGTATTCACTTCTTCCTCCACTTGGCTCTCATGGCACGGAGGTTCCTGAGAAGATGGCGCTAAGACTGAGAGCCAGTATGGTGCCTTTGAATCCTATAGCTAAAATACTACAGGTTCAGGAATCAAAGGGTAGAAGTGAAAAAGGTTCCTCTCACTATTATTTTTAATAACCTACTCCACAAAATGTTTCTTATTCCTAAAAAATTGAACTTCATTGGTTCAGCGATCTTAGTTTTTAAGAGTGTGTGTGATGCCAGTTTGTATTAAGTGCTTCAAAGGCTTCCAACAACTTAGGTAAATAAAATAGCCCTTCCTTAAAATGAGGATCAATAATTAGACAGCAACCATTCTGCTGGTAATGGGTGCAGTGCTGAGATCTGATTTTTCTGATTCCCCAGGTTTGTTTGTTTCCAAAGCCTTTGACCTTTCCCCAATGTAATTTCAACCTAAGAGATAGCTACAAAATGCTGCCACTTAATGTTCTTGGTACCAGAACAGTACATACTCACCACTAGAACAATGAAAACCATACATGTTGGCAACTACATGTTGTTCTAGTTCCTATGGCTGAATAGCAGCCACTCCCAAACAATAACTCTTAGTTTGTTCGTGCATCTGCAATTTGAGCAGGGCCTAGCAGAGACAACTCTGTTCTACTCAGTGTCAGCTTGAAGGCTGATGGCTGGAGCCCTTGATGACTTGTTCACTCACATGTCTGGTGGTTGATGCAATCACCAAGGACATTAGTGGGGACAGTATGCTGGAACACCTAGGCATGGTCTCTCTATGAGGCCTGGGCTATCTTGCAACACAGGTCCCAAGGGGTAGCATATTAAAACAGCCAGAGGGAGGAAGTATGGCCTTCACACAGAGTTACTTCTGCTGCATTCTACTTATTCCACACAGGGAACCAGTTTTAAGGAGAAGGGAAACAGACTCTAGCACTTGGTAGAAGAGTAGTAAGATTTTAGAAGAACATGTGAGACCATAAATATTGCCATGACCATTTTTGGAAAATACAATTTGCCACACCATTACCAAGGCTAATTGCATAGTGGAGCTACACTTGCAGATATATTCTCAAACTCAGCTATGGTGAATTTCAGGAACTAGGGCGGTCTTGTCGTTAGAAAGAGTCTATGGATTCAGCTACAGGAAGCCAAAAACATAAGCTGATGGCTTGCAATTTAGAAAAAAAAAAAGTTTAGGCCTTTACGTTTTAGCTGTAAGAGATTCCTTCCTGCCTCACCACCCTTTTTCCCTACCACCGTAAAGAGAGCCTACTCTATTCAATGATCGTGTCTGTTGAATATTCTGCCCAAGTGTCTTTGAGTGCAGCAATGAATTTTTACTGCCTTTTTTTCAGTAGAATATTATCAAATGCCATGAGAATTTTTATGAAAAAACAGCAGCACCTTTGTCATAATTATAAAAATAAAGCTATTACTAATTACCAAATCATTTTATAAAGGCAGAAAAGTAAAAAAGATATATGGGGAAGTTGAGTTATGTACAAAGGGTAAAAACAGTCTTACCATCTATCCTTATTTCCCACCAGAAGTCAGAAAAGAAATGTAATTGTTTGATGTACAACATGCTACATGAGCACTGACACACTAAACAAGGAACAGAATGGAGTGGCAGTAAAAACTGGTGAATAGCACTCATTGATTATCTGAGTGAACTTTTGCCTAGTGCAACTATGTTTCCTCAAGCTGTACTAGCTCATTGGCTCTTAGAAACCTATTCCATGCAACTACTTAGCCCTTGCTCTATCACTACCAGAAGTGTCATGGTGGGGACCTCTGGGGTCAGGATAGAAGGGGAGGACACTTCATGTATCAATAGATGGTTCTCTTGTTGTCTATCTATTTCCTGTGAGAGCTCTCATTTCCATGCCAACGTCATCTCCTAATGCTTCACAAACAGTAAAACTCCCTTACAGGGCCTGTGCTACGTATATGTGAAGCCCAGGGCAGATCTCTTCTAACCACCTTGTCACATGCAGTCACTCTGCATCTGACACCAGAACCTCATGAACCCAGTTTCTTCAGCTTCTCTGCCATTAACCCAGTACCCATCCAAGGAGATTGACAGCATAGATTACTGTTTCTTACCTATTTGTTCCCCAGGGTACCACACAGGCATAATCAACATTTTTAACTATGCCCAGATGAGTTTGAATCCCAGTCTAGGCTCAGTGATGGCTTTTATTACAAACACCTTCATGTGTAACTTCTCTAAGTCTTTCCAATGTTCTCTAACATCATGCTGGATCAAAAATTATGATGAGATTTGGTGAGGCATGCGGGACTCTATGGTCTGGAAGGAAGTCTGTGTTGTGGACTTAGGGGTTACTCTTGGGGGGGAAAATGTTGGAAATAAGTGATGGAGTTGCCAGAGAATGCAGCCTGAAATCAGATGCTTAGGAACCAACCACCTGGTAGTAGCTTTCCTTCTCCCATAAGCATGGGAGAATGAGACAGAAGTGGAACCACTGAGTAAAAAGGTTAAACATTTCTAAAACATGAATTTTTCTTATCTTTCCTTGATTTAAATCTTCTGGTAGTTCTCTTTTGCTTTTGAATAAAGCTTAAACTGCGGAACACGACATGCAAGGGTCTCCCCGGTCAAATCCTTTCCTGCCTTTTCAGCCTCATCTCCTGAATTTGTTTGCTAGGGCTATGCTAAGGAGGTGCCATGGAGTCAGGATTCTACTCCCAGTCTTCTCACTTTGTTTCTACAGGTAAGTTATTTGGCTCCTCTGAACTTCAGTTTCTTCATCTATAGTACAAATTCATAGTATAAATTTTGCATTGATGTTGTGATAATTAAGTGAGATAATATATACAAGTAAATAAAATAATCACTGGTCTTTAGAAATATTTTGATGCCATAGATACCCTCTGATATTTAATGTGAAGAAGTAAAAATAAAAGTTATATGAAATTAGGTCTACCATATGAGATCAATTCTGTAACAAAAGTAATACACATGCACAAACACAAATACAAACCTTAAGAAAAAAAGACTGAAAGCAAATATACTTTCATGGTAGGTGGGTCTTCTGGAAGTAGATATTATTATGCAATGAGAAGTTTAGGTACTTTGCTGGGGGCATAATACCTGTGAGAAATAAAAAGAAGAGGAACAGAATTGGACAGAAACAACCTTCAGACAACTCTGCAGGTCTGATACCTATAAAGGAAAGAAGAGAGAGAGCAGGATTAGGCAGGAGGTATTCACAAAACAGATGGATACAGTCTCAGCCAACTCAATAGGGTGCTCTGAAATAAGACTGCTCACTAAAAATCTCTATTGGGTGGGATTGGCCAGCCCCTGGTACCTCCACCATGCTCAGGCTAAGACATTGACTGACACTGCTTGAGAAGAGCCCAAACTCAGCTGGAAAGCTGAGGAGGATCCCCAACGTGTTCATATCTGGAAGCTGTCATTCCACTACACCCCTTGCAACTGCACTGTGAGTTCTTTCTTGAAGGGAGGTTCAAATGACTTCTCTCCTTATTAGCCACACATCTTATTATTTAGTTGAGAAGAATAAGAATTATTTCCATTTTTTTCCTTATAATTTTCTATATTTTCAAGAATTCTTATGCTTTACCATTTGTTTCCTTTTAATTAGAAACATATTTTAAATTATACCCAGAGGAAAACAAGTTTGCATTTCTTTTACATATAATGAGCTATAATGTTTAAATAATAATTATAGTGGCTAATATTTTTTCAGTGCTTATTATATGCCAGTGGTATATTGAATGCCAAATCTGCACTTTCCTTTTTAGTCCTTGCAACTGAATTATTCTTCCCATTTCATCTGTCTGCAGGTTTACAGAAAAACAATAGAACCTGACTTTGGTTAATTTAGAAATTTCTTGGATGAAGCTAACAGAGTCCACAGGCATGCTGAGGGATGGGCTAGGGAGCTGAGGCCACGGGGATGGAGCAGTGTAGCTAAAGTTGATGTGGTCTCTGGGGTGCCCCACACTTGTCCCTTGTCTTCATCCATCCCTCACAGGTGTGCACTATGCCCTCGCAAGGCAAAGTCTCTGCAGGCAATTGATGGATATCTGGCTTCTTTGGCCTCCATGGCAAGAAGATTTCCCACTGAGGAATGCCTCAATAGGAAAGAAAAAAAGGTGGTGTGATGCCAGGTGGGAAGTAGAAGGGAGGCGGGAGGAAAGAGAGGCAGTGAAAGAGAATGGATAGGACAAAGAAGGAGAGGGAAAAGAGAAGGGAAGAGAAAAAAGTCTTTTTTGTTCTCATTTTATAAATGAGGTAATAGAAGTTAAATGCCTTCCCCGCAGACATTCAGGTGATGAATGGCAGAGCCAAGATTCAACACCAGGCAGCCTGAGTTGGGTCCTGCACTTTGCATTATGCTACTGACAGGCCGAAACATAGATGAGAATACACTAAATGCCATTTCTGAGTTTCCAAATTCACCTTACTTCCTAGACACTGAAACATTCCACGCTGAGAGTATAATTGCATACTGGTTTGACTTGAGAACTACTGTGTTCCTTTAAAAAAAATCTGTATATATCATCAGTATCCATATCTATGCATATCTATACCTATACCTATATCTACTAATTTAGTAAACAAAGCACCTTGTTCACATGATGTGACCAGAAAGAAAAAAAGCAAAAAATAATTAAGGAAAAAAAAAAGGCTGAGTCCAAGAGCAGGCTGGAATAGTTTAAGGTAACGCATACTTGCTTCTAAGTAGCTTTTTTCAGGTCTAACACACAGTTCTTCTTATTGTCCTGCCGGGCAGGGAGCAAAAGCCAACTGTGACTGTTGCCTTAATGCCTCAACTTTGGTCCTTGTAAGTGCTACCAAAAGAAAAAGAAAAAAAAAATCTCCCTCAAAAGAGGATAGCTTTCTCTAGGATTTTTTTTCTTTCACAATGATACAATAATCTACCTTCCTGAAGTGTTAAACACTCAATTTTCTAAAATGAGATCTGCCACTTGGAGAGAGACTTCCATATCTTAACAAAACTGTTTCTCATATCTTTCTTTTAATCAACATATTGCTTCCTATGGATTTTTTATTCAAGATCCTATTTTCAGTTTCCTGGTCTTCTCAAAAAGAGAGAGACTCTCTCTCTCTCTCTCTCTCTCTCTCTCTCTCTCTCTCTCTCTCTCTCTCTCTCTCTCTCTCTCTCGTAGATATGGGGTCTTGCTCTGTTGTCCAGGCTGGTCTCAAACTCCTGGTCTCAAGTGATCCTCCCACCTCAGTATCTTAGAGTGCTGGAATTCCAGGGGTGAACCACCACACATAGCCTCCTTTTCCTTCTAAAAGGCACTTTTTGCATATCTGTTCCTTGTGACTCATATTCTTCTTGCCACAATTAAGTTCCAGAAAGACTAGAATTTTTCCCGAGGTGCTCAAAAACCAGATGGCAACTAAAATTAGGATGTAAACAATCATCCCAGAAATTGCAATGATGAATGTCTTAGAGAGTAAGCACCAGGGCATGATGGAAAGTGCTCCTGCTCTTGATTCAGGAGAGCTGCATTTGAATCACAGTGCCACAGTGTGTTAGCTGCGTGACCTTGAGCAAGGCACTTAACCTTTCTGATTCCCTTATGTTGTAAATGAGAACACTAAACTATGTCTCTGTAGGTAACTGTGAGACTCATGCTGACTGATGTGTGTGGATGAATTTAGAACTAGAGATTGATGTAGAAAGGAAGTTATCTTTGTTGTTGTGGACAGTATGAAAGGAGTCTTGGGAGCTGGAAGAGCGTGTTTCCAGCTTCCTGTCTTGCAGCAAATATTAAGTTTCCTTTGACAGACCCAAAACAGAGCTTTTCAGGCAGCAGCCAATCATGGGCAGTGGGCATTCCTGGCTGACAAACAGCAGGGTGCTCCCCCTACACTTCCTGGACAACTCAACAATAGACCTTGACTAAAGTAAACCAGTGGGCTCTCCTGCCCATACTGGGGCTGTGAAGTTGTTAGTCTATGCTAGTTCGAGGACCACTCCTCTGCACATCTGTGCTGGGGTTGGAGGTGGGCAGAAGGCTGCTTAACACGTTGTGTGCTTACACTCAGCTTTTTTACTTCACACTTTTTATAATTTACTGTTATCATGTTTGTGAGGGAAAACATTTAATGCTGACCTCTCATCTACATTGTAAGTTCATTGAGGACATGGGGAGATGTTCATTTTTAATACTTTCGGGTTCTCAGTACCACACAAAATGTCATCACTAAGTAGTCACATAAAAAGAATTTACTGAACACATTTATGAATAGTAAATAAGTATTCTTGAGAAATTTAGTAACCAGATGTAGCATCACACTATCATTTTGTGTGGGAATATTTGCTTTTCCCTTCATCATCCTGGAAATGTGGAGTCATAGGAGAGGGACTTAAATTGATAAGGATATAAGCTTCAATGGAAATGTTGTCTCTATTTTGTGTTTTAATTAATTATTTGAGTAGCTAATATGTACTGAAATAATGTATGAAAATGTATTTTGTTTCTTTTTTTACTGTCTTCTTTTCTTTTCTTTTTAATTTCTAAAACATAACACAGCAGTGAATTCCTCAAGCTTTTGTCCATTCTTCAGAAACCCTTTGGGAACTCTGTGCCTATAGACAAGATCCCAGAATCTCATGGACACTGTTGCATAAGTATGTGACTGACATTCATCTCTTTGGTGAGAAAAGAAACCATCATCAAAACAGCTGGAAGCCATTTGTGGGATGTGCATAGATGTTTCCCAACCCACACCCCATTTTCCATGTAGAGACAATTAGCATAACTAATGACAGATATAAATCTTGGAGAACTGTTTTTTTAATTTTTAATTTTTTTTTTGAAAGCAGGATTTATTGAGAGGACAGAAAAGCTCCACAGTGGGAGGGGACCAGAGGGGGTTGCCTGGAGAACTGTTTCATGCAAGACATTTCCAAAGAGTATCTACAATTTACCTCATCAAGTAAGAAATACAAAATGTGTATTTTTCTTTTTGGTTGTTAAGAACTCAAAAAAATGCTTTCTCAAATTCACTCTGGCATCGATTGGGAGAAAAAGGGAGTTTTAGTATTGCTGAGATACTTTCTACCCAACCATCCTTATTAAAATCCCCATCAGAATTTCAGAATTATGATTGTTGCATGAATTGGATTTATCATGCTATCATGGTACAGTACAGTGCAGGCCTCCAGCAAGCCTGACAACTAATGGTTTGCAGCTGTCATAGTTGCACCAATGGGGGCTAATAAGAAAAGCTCTAGGATGTCTATTAAAGCAACTGGGATGCAAAATAAGAAAACCAAGTTGAGTGTTCTGTCAGAGCTAAGGACCTGATCTAATAGAAAAGTTAGTGCTTTCACGCCACTCAGCCAAGACATGTATTGAGAGGAGGCATTACATAAATAATGCTTGGATACAGCTTGGGCTTTTGCCAAAATGCTCATAGATATGTGGAGAAGGGAGATAGAAATTTCCTGTCAGAAAAGATTTTTACCACAAATATATAGATAATATCTCTTCCCATTTGCAGATAGGCATGCTGAGTTTCTAAATGCTGCAAGAAATTTTAAGACCCCTTAAAGTATCCTACAAATACAGGTAAAACTATTTGGAGATTAAAAAAAACGTCCTGGCCTCAAGAAACTCATAGTAAAATGAAGAGGCATGTAACCAAACATCTCATAGTATGAGAAGGGAGCTAGAGTAGACCAAGTGCTTCACAGAGGGAAGAGTTTGTGTGTCTTTATCTTTGTATATCTCCAGCTCTTAGCCCAAGGCCTGGCACATGTATTCAGTTCTTAGTAAATGCTGAAACGGGAGAGAACTGAATACAGAGCTTCATAATATAGGAGCTCAGAGGAAGGACATCTAATCTAAGTCTTGGGATAAATAGAAGGTCGGGAACTACTTTGCAGAGAAAGTGACTTTTGAATGAAATTGTTAATGGCAGGCAGGGACTGAACAAGTACAGAAAGAGGCCAAGAACGTTACAGGTGGTAGTCAAAGTTTGTCCAGAGAGATGAGTGATTAAGAGCAGGGCAATTTCCTAGAATTGCAAGCACAGTACTTTTATAGTTGTAGTACAAAGTGGGCAATAGAGAAAGGTGGACTGGGACCAGATCTTGTATTATGTTGTATTAGTGAGCTTGACTTTTAATCTTAAGGCAATTAAACAACCGTGGAAGTGTTTAAAATAGTAAACTGACATAACTGGTTATATAGTGTTAAAAGACAATGGTAGCTTTGCAGAGGCGCACTTAGAAGGGCAATAAAATTACAGGCAGAATGTGATTGAGAGGCTTTGAAATGATCTAGACAAAAATTAGTGGAGACCTGATATAAGGCAGTAGGAGTAAGGATAGAGAACTGAGAATTAATTTGAGAGATGTGTAGTAAATAAAACTACCAAAGTCTAGAGATTATATGTAAAAGTGAGAATGAAAAAGGTGTCAAGAAAGTTGTTCAGTGTTCCAACCTGGGCACCCGGAAGAAGAATAACATCATTCACTGAGGTAGTGAATGCTAGGAAGGAGAAATTTGACCAAAGTAGATATAAATGGGTTTTCTTATTTATGTGATAAGCTTGAGGGTCTGGGGAAATTCAAGGTAAGACACCCAATTGGCTGTGGAATATTTTTGGGTCATAGATTATAGCTCATGAGAGAACTCTAGACTAAGTATATAACTTTGAGGGTCATTGGCTTGTAATTTTAACTGTAGCATTGAGACTAGATTCGCTGATCATGCAGAAGATTACATAGAAAGAGAGGAGAGCCTGGGCCAGAGCCTTGAATGATCAACAGAGGGAAAGGAAAATTTCCTGTAAATAGCTTGTCCACAAAAGAAGTTCTATAAATAGAAGAAAAAATAAATAGAGAAAATGTGAGTGGCTAGGGTATATCCACTTAAGAAATGGCACTACAAAAAATAAACTAAAAAGATAAATCAAGGATTGGTCAGCATCTTGGCTTTCAGTTTAAATGTATTATCTCCAACATCCAGCATTCCCAGATCATAGATCAAATGTACCAATTTAAAATTTTTAAAAAAATCTTCCTGCAAGTGACATAAAAATGTTTCTCTGAAATGCTAATATCTGTATCCTCCAGATACAAGTATCTCCTATCTGAAAATTAAGTCGTAATTGCAACTCTCTACTAACTCTCCTGGTAAGGCTCATGCTGCTTATTTTGGGATATATTTTTATGGCGATGCAGGTAAGTAGACAGAGGCTGAGAGGAGGAAGCCGCAAAAGATACTACAAAGTGTAGAAGGGTTTAAACTTTATATGCCTTTGAAGAAGTGTACTCTTGAAAAGCATATATTGAGGTATGTTTCAACTATGTCTGGGGTGCTGAGGCACCATATAATCGACAAGTTTTCCATCACTCCCATACACTGGGGAATTTACTGCCTTCCTTTAAATGTGTTTTCTGAGACTGTTTTTATAATGCTCTTTCTCTAATTAACTTGGATATTTTGATGATGTAAAGTTTGCTTTATTCATCTGAATTGGCACTTAATTTGATGTCTTTATTCCCACTTTCAGTGCCATTGGCAATTATCTATAAAATGAAAATCACCTAAATGAAATCTAGAATATCCACGTATTATATGCAGCTGAGAAACTTAAAATGGTTGGCTCAGAGCCAGTAGTTTTTATTAAATTAAATATGATTACTGCCCAATTATATTAATAAGTGAAATACATATTTATCATTTTTTTCTGGATATAAACATTTAAATGTATACTTTACCTGTGATAAAAGCAGTATAGGCTGCATATGTTTGAGAATAGAATAGTGAGGCCTTGAATACAAGAAAGAAACAAGCCTGCTAACCTTCCTACAAGAAATGCGCAAATAAAATTGAAAATAAAAACTTAAAAACAAATAGATTTTTTTCCCCCAAAACAAAACCACTTTTAAAAAGTTCTTGTATGGGTATTATTTCATTGCCGCATTACCAACCCTTTCAAGACAAGATGAATAAACTGAAACAGGGACATTAAAAGACTAAGGTCAGATTTAGAGAATATACCAGAATTCAAACCCAGGTGTTCCATATTCATCTGTTAGAAATTATTCTTTAGTCCATGGAAATTAAGATTTATCAAGTGATTTATCATCCTCTTATTTAATAACTGATTAGGAAATTATACACATCCAAAGTACATTGAAAGCCTCTGAATAACCATCCTTAGGAATCAACTCTTTTTAAAATAAAGACGCATTTAAATATTTTTTGTGGTGGTTTCTCTTGCCCATGCCAGCTCTGGTGTGTCTCTCTATCTCTCCTCTTTTCCTTCTCTAATACACTTTGTTTTAAACTTTAAAAAATTATCTTGTGTCCATTTATTAAAAATTTCTTAACAAATGCATTTGCCACTGAAATTCAACTATTCTACCAAAAGCAACCTTTATGGAGTGTAACAGAGGTCCCGTTTAAATACTGTTTTTCCTTTCAAACCATTATTTTTGACTTTATGAACTTATCTGATATGAAGAATCCAAAATAGGCAATTCATTGAGTTCACAGTGACCTAATTTACACTGGAAGATATTTTAATGAACATTTTTATAAAGTGAAAAAAGTTTTTCGAGTTAGATGTGAAGGTTGTCTAATATAACTCATAGGTAATACATAGACGTGTATATTATATAGGTATTCATTAAGATACATGTATATATACACATTCACATGTATCAAATATACATATATGTGTGTGTGTTTATATGAGTATATCCTGAAGCACTCTTTATTTTGTTCTGAACAGTTTCTCAATCTTTAAATAGGGTAGTTAGATATATTTTGCACCAAGACTGAAGCCTAAATGGATAAAAGTTCAATTAGACTCTGTATTATACTGAAGACTGAGCTGTTAAATCGGTTCCATGTGAAATAAGGTTTATGATGTTTTAGAGCAGGCTTTGTAACAAACCTTTCTAAGAGTTTAATATTTAATGTATACTGCTTCTTGAATAACTGTGAACTGCACTAAGCTTAACACTCATTTAAAAATCCACCCAAATTTCTGCTCATTTGATTTATGGTTGACCAGGCATTTTATATGTTAACTTGTTTTATATGCCATTCTATAATGCAGGAGCATATTTCAAATTTAACTCCCACAAATTTGTAGTACTGCAGTACTTCAGCTAATTTAGTAAGTTAAGTATAAAATATATATTGCTAATAGTTTAGTAGCAGAAATATTTATATATGAAAGTTTTTCATGTGACATATTTTATATTGAAGGTTATCAATCCAGTCTCCGAAATATAATTTAATTTGGTCCTAAGATGAAATGAAGATGCTATTGTAGACATAGACTTCATGTTTTTGGTTCATGGAAATTTGGAGAGCACTGCTTTGCCAAATCATTCCTTCATATATAGTAGCAAAAAGAGTGATTTTAGAATGCTGTATTTTTATTTTCTCTGTATTGGCATAAAACCTGCAGCCCTGGAGAAAAAATGATCTAGGGGAAACAGAGGCATAATTGAGATGCCCGTTCAGACAAAAAGACAGACAAGAATAATATTGGAATAGGTTTATTTTATTCCAATTCAGTGTGATTGAAATCTTTAGTTGTATAAAAATTGCCTATCATAGAGGTTACATACAGTAAAAAGAAAACTTTAAACTCATACTAAAAAAGTATGAATGTGCTTATTGGTCCCTATTTTCTAGAATGTAGTCACTGTCAAACTTTTGGATCTTTATTCACTGAATGGGTAAAAATGTCATACTTGGTGTAATTTCAATTTTTATGTTTTATATTATGAGTGAGATTAATTTTTTTTGTTATAACATCATGTTTTCCATGGTTTCTTCTAATAATTGTGTTGTTTCATTTTTATATCAGACTTATAAGTATCTATTGGATCCACTGGATCCCAGTAAAATATACACATTTGTTCTACTGAAACATAAATTGTGGAAATGGCCTTATTTATTTACTCACAGATGTTCAAACATCAATTTAAGTATTCATTTTTTTCAATAATTTAAGGTAGTACCATTGTCATAGACTAAGTCTTCATACAACTTAATTTTTTACTGTACTGATTATATACCAAAGCCTCATTGATATATTAATTCCTGTCTTCATCCCTATATTTCAGGAAATTTTTGAATCTTCTTTCTTATTTTATATATAAATTATAGAGTTACCTCATCAATCTTCTCTCATTCATGCTAAAATTTTTAGAATAAATTTTATTGAAATATAATTTACATAGAATAAAATGCTCCCATTTTAAGTGAACAGTTCAGTGGGTTTTAAAAATTTATGTCTAACTACATTTTCATCACCCCACAAAGATCCTTCATGCCTTTTTGCGGCAATTCTCCCATCCTACCCTGGCCCCAAGCAACCACTGATCTGCTCTCTGTCACTGTAAACTAGACTATCATATAGATGGAGTTATACCATAAGTACACTTGTATCTAGCTTATTTTATTGAGCAGAATGTTTTGGTCTTCATCTACTTTGCCTGTATGAAGGAGTTTGCTTCTTTTATTGCTAAGTAGCATTCCATTGTATGAGAATACAGTTTTTGTTTATTCATCCACTTGAGCAAATTCAGGGGGTAAATAGGCCTTAAGCGTGAGGTTTGATGTTTATCTGCTTGGGAAGTAGGCTTTGTTTACTGTTTGCTGTAGCTGTGATATCAGAGGCTAAAATTTGCTCTGTTATCCCCTTTGTTGTTTCCCTGTTTTCTTTGGGTTTTCCTAAAAGACCCCTTAAACAGACTCTGAGGCTTACAATTTCTTTACCTGTAAGCCCTGTTATTATATAGGAACCCCGTTGGTGAGAGGGGAGGCAATGTATTCTTTTTTCTGTGATTAGGTCTGTCTTTTCATGAACCTGAGTTAGGTGTTTCCCTTCCCTCACATTAAAGGCTAGAAAAGTATGGAGTTGAGTGTTTCTCTTTCCCTAGGTCAGTTAGTTTTTGGTAAAACACCAATTAATTAGGTTCTGGTAAAATAGTTTCTTTTTCCAAGAAGCCTTGTGAAGGGGAAAAGAAAGCTCTGGGCATATTTCAATTGGTTACTTTTTCTTTCCTCCTGGAAGCACAAAGGTTTCTGGTAGGAAAACTCACAGAAGAATGGGGACTTCTTTGAGCCCAAGCCCCCTTGAAATTTTTAACTCAAGTTAGTCTTCACTGAGCCTCCAGCAACTCATCAATTACAATTTAAAGTGATCCTACTGATGCTGGCTCCAGTTGAGGGCATTTGCTCCCTGCATACTGTGATCTTCTGTACCTACATGTCTGTCTCTCTAGTTTTCAGGACAACAGTTTGCCCTGTGACCTTAATTCTCTGATGGATCCTAAAAGGGTTGTTGATCTTCAGGTCCTTCTGTTTTTTTCTGTTGTAAAGGTGGGAGTGATGACTTCTAAGGTGTTTACATGTCAGCTTGGAAACAGAAAGTCCTCTTGCTACCCATTTTTAAAATTTATTTATTTGTCATCTAATTTAGTTATATAAATTATGTAAACAAGGAAGGACCTCCTCCCCATAAATCTGTAATTATTTTTTGGAGGGTAGGCCCCGTGTAGTACAGGCTACCCCCACAAGGTGAGTGTTCCAGGAACCCAATGGCATCAGTGTACCAGGTAGCATTGTTGTGAGAGGCTACTTTCAGTTTCTGTGAATTTTTTTTGGAGATTCCCTCAACATGTTTGTTCATTTCATGATGGGTGATTTACGAGTCTACCTGCCCACAACATGCTGAGTGTTCAGCAGTTTTTGACCAAAATTGATATGACCCAGTGCCCTACCCTCTTTATTCACCTTGTCTCATCCCAAATGACTTTTTTTGTTTGTTTCCTTGGATGAAAAATATCCTCAAAGGGAAACATTTTGCCAATGTTGAAAAGGTGAAACAAACAAACAAAAAGAACTGACAGGAGCACTAAAGGGCATCAAAATTGCCTACCTCAAAAACTGTTTTGAGTAGTGGAAATACATTTTATAGGTGTATTGTATCAAATGGGGAGTACTTTGAAGGTGGCTGAAGTTTAAACATGTAAGAATAAATACACAATTTTTTACAAATAAATTCCAATTTGGGAGGGTCCTCCTTGTACGTTCTAGATAAAAATCTTTTGTCAGATACATGGATTACAATTAATTTCTCTTCCAGTTTCTTTTTTTGATTGTCTACTGCTAATAGAAACAGAATTAATTTTTCTGTGTTGACCTTATATCCTGAAAACTTGCTAATTAAATGATTTCCAGTAGTACTTTTATAAATCCCTTAGGATTTTTATGTACATAATCATGTTGCCTGAAAATATAGGCTGTTTTACTTATTTGTTGCTGTTTATAAGTCTTTTGTTTCTTTACTTTGCCTAATTACATTATCTAGAAACTTATGTACAATATGGAACAGAAATGGCGACAGCACCATTGACACAAAGATGCTGAACTCTGTATAGTATTTAAAGCTGGTTTATTCTGAACCAAACTTGAGGACCTAGACCCGTGACTTATGTTCCCAGGAGGTTCTAAGAACATGTGCCTACCATGGTTGAATGGTGTCTTGGTTATGTACAATTTCAGGGAGGCAGAAATGACAAAACAGCATAAATCAATACATGTAAAACTTTCATTGGTTCAGCCTGGGAAGGAGGGACATATCCAAGTGGGGGCTTACAGATCATAGGCAAATTTAAATATTTCTTGACTGGTAATTGGTAGTTCCTATCAAAGAAATTTTGGAAATCAGAAGAGGAGCTGTCTTGTTGAGATTAGGGATGAAAAACTCCAGGTTTGTTGATATATAGATGAAGTTCTATATGTGGCAGACTTCAGAGAGGATAGATAAGTGTTTTACAAGGTTCCTGGAGTCTGGGAGTCCCCAAGAGAGGTTTTGCAGGGCCATAAAACACTTTGATTTTCTTCTTTATTTGTTATGTGGTATTATGACAGAGTTAGGTTGGAAAACAAACTTTAGTTTAAAGGGTAGGTAATAAATCCCCATCTGGTGACTCTTTATCATGAGTGACTCCCCAAGCCTCTTAGATTCCTAAGAGGAATTTCAATAAGAGGGAAAAAAAGGTCAGGTTTAGTCCTTAACACATAGGCTTTCTTTATTCCTAGTCTTAAGAAGGAATATTTATTCTTTCACCATTAAGCATAAAGTTGTAGATTTTGCACACATATTCTTTACCAGGTTGTGGGTACTCCCTTCTATGCTTAGTTTTCTGAAACTGTGGATTTCATCTTCCACAAATACTATTTCTGCATCTATTGAGCTAGTAATACATTTCCTTTATTCTGTTAATATGGTAAATTATATTGATTGACTTTTTAACTGTTAAGTTAATCTTTCATTTTGAACTAAATTCAATTTGATTATAATAAAGTATCCATTTTATATAGTGCTTGATTTAACTTATTAATATTTTGTTAAAGATTTTTTTCATCTTCATATGAGCAATATTTATCTATGACTTTTTCTTTTAATATATTTGACTGGTTTTGATATCAGGGTAATGTTTGTCTCAAACTTGTTAAAATTATCTCCCTCACTTCTATATAGTACTGAGTTTATATAGAATTGGCATTTATTATTAATTGTTCGATAGAATTTACCAGTTTAACAGTCTGGGCTTAGATTTTCCTTGTGGGGTTTTTAAAATTATAAATTTAATGTCCTTATTGCTATAGGGTTTGAATATTTTCTATTTTTTCTGGTATCTGAAAGGTACCTATAGAAAACTCGAAGAAACTTAGCTTATTCTTAATTTAGTCTTTTTGCCTCAGCATAACCATTAGAAAATGTTCGGACATTCTACTACAGAACAAGCAGCTGCCTATCCCAACCCCCCTTGGCAAATCTCCTTCAGATGAAAGACCATGACAACCCAACCATTCATGGTTTAGCATAATAATCACTAGTAAACTTTTAGGTTCCTTGTCAAGGCCAAAGATCAAAGATCACCCTTTGGCTAGCCAAAGTCATAATAATAATAATCATAATACCACCATCTTTGGTCAAGGAGTTTGTGAGTTGCAAATGTCTGAGTTTGTGAATTGCAAATGTCTAATAAGTCTCTTGCAGGAACCCCCCCCCTTAACCTAATCAGCTCTTTGTGACCTATATGACACAAATAAACCCCACCATGGCAGCAATCATGTGACTAACCTGCCCATCTGCCTGCTGTCCATCACCTGATGTCAGTACCTGCACTTGCCTCCCCTTTGTGATGATGTGGAGCAGACCACCACCTAATTACCTTAATGATCTTCCCCCATCTAGGGGAATGGTTAAAAGGACTGACCACAAGCAACCGGCGGCCATTGCCTTGCTAGACTCTGGTGTAGCCATGTGCTCTTTGAGCTATGGCTGTCGCCAGGCTTCCTGGCTTTGGTCCCCTCCCACACCTTGGGGAGGTAAATCTTCTCTCCCTCTTCTCTTTCTCTAATTTACTTTTAAATAAACTTTTCTTTCTTTGTCTCTCTGTGTGTTGCAATTCTTTGCATTTACTTGGAACTCTGGGTTGCCAGCGTGGCACCTCTGGCTTGCTGGCTCCGGCAGTGCTGCGCCTCCCTGTGCCTCTCCTCTCTCTCCATCCATCCACCCTCACCTTATCCAGACCCTAACAGTATCAATTTTAATAAATTGTGTCGTTCAAGTATTTTGTCAGTTTCACCTAAATTAACAATTTTATTGGCAAAATTTGAGCAAATTGTTTTAACTTTTTAATATCTATAGTTTTTATAGTCATGTCCATTCTTTCATTCCTGATATTGTTGATATTGGTCATTTGTATCTGCTCTCATTTGTTCTCCCTAGCTCTCCCTCATGCTCCTTTTTTCTGCCAAGTCTAGTTAGAGGTTTAATGATTTTATTGATCTTTTACAACACATGTTTTAGTTTTATTGGTTTACTTTTTAATTGTTAAAATTTTTTCTAAAATATCGATTGTTTCCCTTCTCTTTACTTTGAAAATTTTTCTTTTTTCAAGATTTTTAGGGTAAAATTGACTTAGCTTTTTTTCTAATATAAACATCTTAGGTTACTAATTTTCCTCTAAGCCCTGCTTTAGCTGTATTCCACACATTTTACTTTGATATATTTCATCATCATTGCTCCCCAAATATTTTTGAATTGCCTTATTACTTTTTAGTCAGTCAATAGACAGTTTAAAATCTTGTTGTTTATTGTCTAAGCATAAGAGGAGTTTTGAGAAAGATTTTGCTATTTATTTCTAGTTTACATCTTTTATGATTAGAGAATATTCTCTATTATTTCAATTATTCACATTAATGAGTCTTATTTTGTAGCCCAGAAAATTGTCTGTATTAGTGAATATTTTTCATTTTTACTGCAAAATATTGTATATTCTGTAGGTGGGTGGACTGCTTCATAAATGTCAACTAGTTCAAGTTTGTTATTGTTGCATTTCAGGTCTGCTATATCATTGGTAATTTCTGCCTACTTTTATTACTTACAGACTGAAGAGTATTAAAATATCCACCTGTAGTTATAGAATTTTCTTTCTTCCTTCACTTTCCTCTGTTATTGTTTCATGCACTTTGAAGTGTCATGTTCTTGAACATTTTTATATACACATTGAGGAAATTTGTCTCTTTATGAATTGTCCCTTATTAAAGTTATGAAATGCCATCTATTCTCTCTTATAATATTACATGTTCTACAATCTTCTTTGATATTAATATAGTGAGTAATTTTTATTGTATTTACATTTTGTATTCTTTTAATCTTTTACTTTAAAGTTGTATGTTTATTTGTATTTAAAATGTATTTCTTATAGCTACTATATTTAGGTCTTGTTTATATCATGTATGGAAATACTTTATTTCCAAAAGTATTGTTTTCTCAAAATGTGAGTGTTTGATTTTTTAAATTCTAATAAGTACTTCCTAATATGGAGGTAAAAATATTATAGGAAGAAAAACATGTCACTCAAACAGAAAATGGAATTTCTATATATATATTCATAAACTTGTTTTTTTGTTCTAAAATACCTTTGTATTATACATGCATATCAATTACCTCTCATCAACAATTATAAATAAAAACTAAATATCAAATATTTGAAGAAAATCAACAGAGCAAAATGAGTCCAATATAAAGTAACAGAACAGATGCCTTGAGAAACAAAAATAATTGTAATTGGTACAATCAGAGATTTGGAGAGACATCCTGCTTTTTTTTTTTTTTTTTGCTTGTTTTTTTTGAGTTGGAGTCTCATTCTGTCACCGAGGCTGGAGTGCAGTGGCGTGCTCACAGCCACTGGTCTTGACCTACTGGGCTCAGGTGATCCTTATGCTTCAGCCTTCCAAGTAGCTTGAACTACAGGCATGTGCCACCATGCCTGGTTGACTTTTTGATGTGTTGTAGAGATGAGGTCTTGACATTTGCTCAGGCTGGTCTCGAACCCCTAAACTCAGGTAATCCTCTCTCCTCTGCTTCCCAAAATGCTAGGATTACAAGAATGCTAGCTGACATCCTGCATTCTTAAACTAAGAAAAAAAAGTTTTAGAAAAGAAAATACTGATAAAATAAAAAACTTCAACAGATGAAATTAAAAATCACAGCTTAACTGCTCTTGAGTTTATCTCAGCATGTCAGTTAATGCCAGCCACCTTGCAAATGTGGCAAATGGTCACAATAGGAGAGAGATTAAGTGGTCAGCTCACTTAAATGTAAACTTACGATCATCTTTATCACTATGAAAATAACCAAAAAACTCCCTCAGCTGTCTAAAACATCACTTTGATAAAGAAAGAACAACACTTTGCAATGTGTTATAAATAACCAGCTTTTCCCCCTAAGTCCATGATATGTGCTATAATTCCTATCTCTTCATTCTTTAAGCTATGTATAATCCCATGCTCCTAGTCAGAAAGAAGAAATCTTCTCAGGTTTCATTTATACCTGGAAAGTATTGGAATACATTTATTAAAGACAAAGGTAAAGAAGCTAGAATTTAACCTCACCTTGACCAGACTTGCTACATCATGAGTCAGTAGCTCAGAATGATTTTTATTTGTCTGTGCTTTTAGGAGTAAGTTTTTAGATGTAAAACTGAGTAGCAGAATTGGAACTTTTTTCTTATGCATGATCCAATTATAAAATTAGAGTCTGTCCACTCATAAATAATTGTTTAAAGGCTGACAATAGAAGCAAGAGATAAATATGATTGCCTGGACCAGCTTATTGAGCGTGAAAAGTTTGCTTTGCATAAAATTAAGTTATATAAACAAAACACTGATGAATGGTCAACACTAGGCCAATGTTTACCCTAAATCAAATTATCGTTCTATAAACAAGCTAATAAAGTAGACTGGACTTTGTTTCTTTAGAATCATTAGTATAAGAATTTCTATCATGTTAAATATGCCTGATAGTTATTTTTCATGAATCAAAGTAATGAGCTTAGTCATCAAAATGTCTCAGATAATCATCATTAGCATGTCATCTTTTATATATCTAAGCTACTTTGCAGTCAACATGTTTTCTTTTCAAATCACTGCTCAAGGCATCCTCATGTCTTAGTCCAATCTTAGCTATTGCTAGTTCCAAATACAAAGAAGTTATTTTTTGCAGGTTTGTTTAGATGTCAAGGGTTTGGAAATCAGAAACAATGTTTAAAATAGGGGTTTTACGAGTTTTCTCATCACCATTGTGAAAATAATATGGCTGAATACTAAAAATGTTATTTTCTAATCTCCTTGGGATATTCAGGATTCTAGTGCTCTCTGGTGTGCCTTTTACCTATCAGAGTAATTCTAAAAAAAATCTGGTTGCAGTCATTTACTGATTTGTGTCTATTGGTCCAATGACAGAGTTATTTTTATTTTATGTGCGATTTCTAATTTGGCCTTATATTTTTAACAATGGAATATGAGTCATCAATGGTCAGTCAGGTCTATGTATTTTGGAGAAGCCATACGTCCTTAAAATTATTTTTTAAAAACATGTACAAAGATATTTGGAATGTCATCAATGGAAAGAAACTTGATTTTTTTCTTTAATTCTATGAAGAAGGAAAATTTTAAAATATAGTTCATGAAAGTATAAGTTCTAAACCAGGTAGCTGCTGGGAGTAAGGTCTTCAGGACACACCTCAAATTCTAGTTTGTCCTGCAAGAGGCCTGACTGCTGACCAAGGTCCCTCTTTCAGTCCTTTATACAAAGTTTTATCTCTCTAAACTAAATTTCTTCATATTTCCTTGTCTTCAATCACTTCTCATTTCTCTTTCTTGTCAGGTTATTTTAAATGAAATCAAATAAATAAAGATTATCACAATGTCAGCTAGCTGTTGGTATTACTTAATTCTGAAGCAAAAATTTGAAAACATAAATCTCCTCTTCTAGTCTTTTCATTCCCTACATCTCTTCCTTCTGTGTCTAAGTCTTTTAAATAATATAAACACTGATGATTATCAGTATCTTCTCTTCTTCCTGTTCCTTCCACTTATCCCAATTCAGATATATTGTGTTAAGTCTCTCCCTGGCCAAATAGTAAAATGTTCATGTCACCACTGAAAAGAGTGACAATTGCCCTATCAACACATAAATATTGAACATTTTCAGTTGCATAAACAGAGTGCTTTTATATCTTGGGTGTTTCATATTACAATAGAGGGTGCTGAAACAATCAAGAACACCAATTTAGGAATAATCAGCCAGAAGGAAAGTTGAAAAGCATAAAAAGCTAAAATTCAGATCTGTATTTGGCTAAAGCCTAGGGTGGGAGAGTGATTTCATGCAGTTAGGGAAGAAGGTACAGATTTCCACCTTTTAAATATATGAGGTGGCAGGACTGTGTTACTTCAAATAACTTGTGTGTGTCTATACAAAACACTAAACTGGATGCCATAGAAGGCAAGAAGAGAAATGATATATGGAATCTTTACCTATGAAGAGTTTTTCATCTAGTTGAAAAATTGAGACATTTAGTCAAATACAGTAAGTCCCCTATATACGAGCCTTCAAGTTGTGAACTTTCAAAGTTGTGAACTGAGGAGATTCATAATACAGGAAATGGCAAGGGGATTCTTTTTATTTGAAGAAGCACTGTTAGTTTTTGAGGCACAGAACCCAAATGTATAATGGTGCACAAACGTTGCAGCGGTCATTCAGAATGCAGTCCAGTGCTACTCTGTCATTTATGATGAAAGAAAAAAAAAAAAAAGCTACTATCCAGACATCACTCAATCATTTTTACAAGAGAGTAGATAGAATTGAATCCAGCAGGGAACCAGAACCATCAATGTCAGGCATGAGTGAAATTGAAGCTTGTCCTATTGCTGACAATCCTTCAGCTCTACCATCTCCCACCTCCTCTCCCTCCTCCTTCCAGTAACTCTCCCTGCCTCTTCACTTGATGCTATTTCCTGTGTTTCAGCTATTGTCCTGTATTGTACTACTGTACTTTTTAAGGTACTGTATGATTAGAAATGTCTTTTAAATTTTTAATGTATTATTTGTGTGAAAAGTATTATATACTTATTACAGTACAGTACTATATAGCTGATTGTGTTAGTTGGGTACCTAGGCTGACTTTGTGGGACTTATGAACAAATTGGACTTACTAACATGCTCACAGAATGGAACTCATTCATATGTAGAGAACTTGCTGTAGTACAATATATACATATAAGAAAACGTCTGCTCAGTCTTAAATCTGCAACTGCAGAGGAGCCACTTAAGGAGAAGCTGCAAAGATGATGTCCTTGTGTGTTGTGGTTATCATGCCTGTTGCTGGAACCTTCCCTTAGTAGGCTGGTCTGGTCTCCAACAATGCTTTGGGATCATCCTTCATAGATGCAATGAATATCTATTCCTTTAACACTCTTCTTCGGAACTGGCAGTGCCGAAATGTTCTCTATTCTTAAAGAGGATATTCTAAAAGCTTATACCTCTGTTGACCTTGAAGAAACTGAGCCTGTCTTAAGTATTGTGATGGTATTGCCCAAGTACATGAGCTAAGGGAAATTCCAGAAGAAAAAAAGAAGAGTTTTCTTTAGGTTTAAAGGGTATATCTTTGAACTCGGAATCTGACAATGTTGGTGTTGTCCTGTTTGGAAGTGATAAACTAAAGAAGGAGATACTATAAAGAGAACAAGAGCCATTGTGGATATTCTCTTTGTTGAGAAGCTGTCAGGTCATGTAGTAGATGCTCTTGGTCATGCCATTGATTGTAAGGGTCCAGTTGGCTTCAAGAACCATTAGGAAAGTTGATCTGAAAGCCCCTGGTATCATTCCTGAAATCTCTTTGTTAAGAACTAAGCAGACTGACATTAAGGCTGTGAATTGCTTTGTGTTATTTTGTTGTGGTCAGTGTGAACTGATTATTGGCAACTGACAAACTGGTAAAACATCAATTGCTATTGATGCAATTATTAAGCATAAACATTTTAATGAAGGATCTGATGAAAAGAAGAATCTGGATTGTATCTACATGGCAATGAGTCAAAAGAGATCCATTGCTCAGTTGGTGAAGAGACTTGCAAATGAAAATGTTATGAAGTGCACTATTGTGGTTTTAGCTACACTTCTGGTGTTCCCTCACTTCAGTATTTGGCTCCTTATTCTGGCTTTTCTGCAAGATAGTATTTTAGAGGTAATGGCAAACTGATTTCACACCCTTTGGATATATACCTAGTAGTGGGATTACTGGATCTCATGGTAGTTTTATTTTAATTATTTGAGGAACCTCCACACATATTTTTTTGTAATGAATTTATCAACTTACATTTCTGTCAACAACTGTGCAGAAGTTTTTTTTTCTCCACATGCTCAGTAGCATTTTCATCTTTTTTGATAATAGCCTTTTTATCAGGTGTGAGGTGATAGCGCATTGTGGTTTTAATTTGCATTTCTCTGGTGGTTAGTGATATTGAGCATTTTAAAAATACCTGTGGCTATCTATATGTCTTCTTTGGAGAAATGTCTATTCAGGTCCTTGCCCATTTAAAAAATCAGGTCATTTGTTTTCTTGCTATTGCATTGTTTGAGTTTCTCATATAGTTTAGGTATGCACCCCTTATCAGATGTATGGTCTACAAACATTTTTAACCCCTTTCCATAAATTGGCTCTTCACTCTGTTGATAGTTTCTATAGCTGTGTAGAAGTATTTTAGTGCGATTTAATCCCGTCAATCTATTTTTTTTTTCTTTTGTTGCGTGTGCTTTTGGGGTCCTATCCAAAACATTATTATCTAGACCAATGTCATAGAGGTTTTCTACAGGGAGACAGAATGGATGTATGACTTTAATTTCTGTTGAGTTGATTTTTGTATACGGTGTGAGATAAGGATCTACATTTTTCTTCTGTACATAGATGTTCAGTTGTTTTAATACCATTTATTGAGGAAACTGATCTTTTCTCATATATTTATGATACCTTTGTCAAAAATCAATGGATTGTAAATGTGTGGGTTCAGTTCTAGGCTCTCTATCTTGCTCCACTGATCTGTGTCCATATTTATATGAGTGGCACACTGTTTTGGTAGTCTTGTAGCATAATTTGATACCAGATAACGTGATACTTGAAGCTTTGCTTAGAATTGCTTGGACTATTCAGGCTGTTTTTTGGTTCCATATGAATTTTAGAATTTTTTTTCTGATTACCAATATTAATATTCTGATCCATGAACATGGGGTATCTTTCTATTTTTGTTTTTTTCAATTTCATTCATCAATGGCTTATAGTTTTTAGTACAGATTTATTTTACCTCCCTGGTTAAATTGATTCCTAAGTTTTTTTTTTTTTTTTTTTTTTTGAGTTGGAGTCTCACTCTGTCGCCCAGACTGCAGTGCAGTGGCACGCTCCCGGCCACGCAGCCTCGACCTGCTGGGCTCCGGCAATCCTTCCACTTCAGCCTTCCAAGTAGCTGGAACTACAGGTACATGCCACCATGCCCAGCTAATTTTTTGATGTAGAGATGAGGTCTTGCCAAGTTGCCCAGGTGGGTCTCGAACCTGAGGGCTCAGGCAATCCACTCACCTCGGCCTCCCAAAGCGTGGGATTACAGGCTGAGCCACCAAGCCCGGCTTTCCTAAGTATTTTTGTAGCTATTATAAATGGGATAATTTTCTTTATTTCTTTACATATTTTACTTTTTGTGTTTATAAATTAAGTTTATTTTGGTGTGCTGATTTTTGTATCCTGCAATTTTACCAAATTTGTTTATTAGTTCTATTTTTTAGTGAAATTTTTATGTTTTTCTACGTATACGATTATATAGTCTAGAAACAGGAAAAGTCATTATCTCTTCTTCATTTCTGAAAGGGGAGCTTTGCTGGGTTCAGTATTTTGGGTTGTCTTTTTTGTTGTTGTTCTTTTTCTTCATCAGGCCCTGGCTTGAAAGATTTCTGTTGAGAAATCTGCTGCTAACCATATTGGAACACCTTATGTGTAACTAACTTCTTTTCTTTAAATATTCTCTTTTGGTCTTTGATTTTTGATAACATGATTATATGTATTAGAATACTCTTGTTTGGATTGAAAATAGTTGGAGAGTTTTCAACCTTCCTTTACCTTTATATTTACATATTTTTCCAGGTTTGAAAAGTTTTCAGCACTATTTTTAAAAATAATCTTTTGTACTCCTTTTTCTTTCTCTTCTTCTTCTCAAATTCCTAATTCTCAAATGTGTTCTTTTGATGCTGTCCTATTAATCCTGTAAGTTTTCTTTATTCCTATTTCTTTTTTTCTTCTGATTGTACATTTTCAAATAAGTTGTTATTGATGCCAGAGTTTTTTCTTCTGCTTAATCAAGTCTGCTGTTTATGCTCTCTATTAAATTTTTCATTTTTTTTTGTATTTTTTAGTATACACACATATATAGATATATATGTATATATGTTTAACTATTTCAACCTTTCTATTAAATTTCCTATTTTGGTCACTTATTGTTTTACTCCTTTCATTCAATTTTACTCTTTATTTTTCTGAACTTCACTGAGATTCCTTAGCACAGTTATTTTTGTAAAGCAATTTATTTATCTTCATTTCTTTGGGGTCAACCATTGACAATTTATTTATTTTATTTAGTAATGTTACATTTCTCTGATTGTTCTTGATTCTTGTGGCCATTCATCAATGTCTGTGCATCTGAGGCAGTAGATAGTTATGCTGTCTTCACAGACTGACTTTGTCTGGAAAAACCCTTTAACAGTCAGCCTGTCTGGAGAGTTCGGGCAGTCTGTATGGCATGGTTCTGAAGCCCAGGGCTGATAGGTGACCTAAAGCTCTGATATCACACCTAGTGTTTGGGTAGGTCTTGGAGACCCAGTACATGAGTACCTACTTGGAATCTGGGACTATGAGGGTTTGCCCAGTGCTGGGTTTTACTGTGGCCAACCCAATGTTGGCATGCAAATCAAAGTTATGTGCTCACTTCCTTCTCTTTCCCACAAGCAGATGGTATCTCTCTCAAAGTTGTGCTGTATGGTGTTGGGAGAAGGGTCACAGTTAATTTAAAATTGTCCATATTACCCTATTCAATGTATCTTATTATTTTGCTACAACCAGGTACTGTGATTTCACTCTGGTTTTCCTAGTTTTGGGGAAGGTATTTTTGTATATGAATAGTTTTGCAAATTGATGTTTATGTAATGATTTCTGGAGAGTTCTATTTTGCCACCTTTCTCCATCTCTCTTCTATATCTAGGTTTTATATATTTGTATTTATATTACTTTAAAGCAGGTGAGTTTTAAAATAATTTTAAATCCCTATGTTTTTTTGAAGTGGCCAATTAGATCTAAATTAATACTCAGTTATGACTTTTCTTGCACATTGAATTCTGAAATAAGCAGAGATCATACTCCTGGTCTCAAGATGCAGTGTGCCAAAAGGGGAAAAAAACAAACAACCATATTAAAAAGTGGAAACTTCTCAAATGAAGACATATGAGCAGCCAAAAGATACACGAAAAAATGTTCAGTGTCACTAATCGTCAAAGAAGTGCAAATTAAAACCACAGTGAAATACCAACTCACTCCAGTCAGGATGGCCATGATCAATAGCTCAAAAAACAATAGTTGCTAGAGAGAATGTGGTGAAAAGAGAACACTTCTACACTGGTGGTGGGAGTGTAAACTAATACAACTTCTATGGAAAACAGTGTGATAATTGCTAAAAAGTCTAAAAATTGACCTTCCATATGACCCAGCAATCCCCCTTCTGGGAATATACCCAGAAAAACTCAAATCCTTTCTATAAAAAAGATACCTGTACATTCATGTTTATTGCATCATTATTCACAATGACAAAAACATGGAGCCAACTGTACTGCCCATTAAAAGTAAACTGGATAAGAAATGTGCTACATATACACTTTGGAATATTATGCAGCCATAAAGAAGAACAAAATTATGAACTTTGTGGCAACTTTGATGGATTTAGAGTCTATTATACTCAGTGACTGCAGAAACAAAAGATTGAATACCACATGTTCTCACTTATAAGTGAACATTTATCATAACACTATAAGAAAGAGTTTGGTAGTAGTGGGACACTGCCAGGACAGGGAAGGGGGGAGTATATCACATCAATAAGGTACCTGATCTCAAACCAGGGGAAATGAGGACCAAAGGGAGGCCCAAATTTACCTGTACAATGACCATTTATCTCCCTAATCCTGAATTGTATCCCACATCTTTAAAATACAATAGAATAAAATAAAATAAAATAAGCTAAGAATAAACATAATTTAGTATTAACAACATCTTAGTGGCATAAATTTAAAACAATGAGGGAAACACAGACTTTCATCTTATTATCTATGTTTCTTGCTAAATTCAAGAAATCACAATAATGTTTATCCAAATTCTGATCCTTTCCCAAGTACAAATCTCCACAAAATATCAAAATAGAGCCATAATGAGGCACAGTACATAATGCTATTGCAAATTTTAAGGATGATTAGTACACAGCTCCTATTTATAAGACTTATTACTTACACTAAAAAAATTTAGACCAAAATTTTGGATCAGTCAAGAAATAAGCTAAATCAGGAAAGGCAAGAAGAATGAGAGTTAAGATCCTCATCATATCAGATGCAGTGCAAAAAATGAAGTAAAAAAAAGAACATATTGGAGAGTTATTTGTGGTGTCTTGGGTGGGAAAATATCTGAGAACCAAACAAGCTATAAGTAAGAAAACAAACAAAGCTAGCAGGAAAACTGATTGTAAACAACATCAAAAACAGACATTTAAATAAGGCAATTGTTCTGGTTTACATGTTTTTATCCTTACTACAGTTGAATTGTACTGTCCAATATGGTAGCCACTCACCTCATGTGGCTATTGAAATTCAATAATTAAATAATATATTACAAATCCAATTCTTTAATTGCAATAACTACATTTTAAGTATTTAATAAAACTGCCTGTGTCCTGTAGCTTCTTACTAGGTGACAGAAATGTAGAATATTTCCATTACTTCAGAAAGTTCTGTTAGATAGCACTGACCTAAAAATATTAATTTATACTACCATCAAACTTAATCTACCTTTTTTATCTCTAAAGCAGAAAACTCTACTGGACTAGTTCTCATCTTGTAAACAACCATAAAACTGAACAAAATATATGAAGCAACTGTATTCAGCTGCTGCACAACAGGCAGTAGAATAGTACCATGTTTGAAGCCTGGAAAGTTGAAGGTGAGAGCTATTATAAGATCAGCTGTCTGGCTGGGAATAATATTCTGACCACAGCACGGTGAGTCAGGGTCCAAGTAGGACATGGCAGTCATGCTGAGCTGAGGAGTCAGATGTCAAGAGCAGCTTAAGTTATTGGAATATATTTAAAAAGACATTTATAATAGCTGTGTTAAAGCCTTTGATTAGTTCAACATCTGGGTCATCTGTGTCTTCTATTGTTGTTTTTTTTTTAATGTTTTTAGAAATATATTCAAATAATTAAGGAGAAATATATTCCTAATGAATGCACAGAAAAGAAATATCAGTAGAGGAAAAAATATTAAAAAATTAAATAAAAATTCTGGAACTGAAATTGACAAGCAGATTTGAAAATTAAAATTAACTGAAATAACTGAAACAATGTTAAAGAAAAGCAAAGTTGATTTCAATGCTTCTCATAAGACTATAATTAGTAAATGTGGTATTGGTATAAGGGTGGGCTTTACAATCAATGAAACAGAATAGCTTTTCCAGAAATAGACTCATATATACAAGGCCAATGGGCTCTTGAAAATGTGCCCAAACATGTAAATCAATGGAGAATGTCTATTTTTTTCAACTAATATTTGAAAGAAAATGGTTAATTATGGTTAAAAAAATAATAAAAAGAAGAAACTCAGCCTATTCTTCAAAGCATACAAATATTAACTTGAAATAGATCACATATTTAAAAATAAAAAATAAAACTATAAGATTTCTTGAAAAAACAGGAGAAAATTGTTGGGACAAAAAAAAAAAAAAACCCCACAAACCATAAAGAAAAAAAAAACCCTATAAATTTCATGTAAAACTGTCTTTTCAAAAGACACGGTTAAGAAAATGAATAGGCAAGCTACAAAATAGGAGAAATATATTCCCAATCTTCATATCTTCAGTAAAGTTCTACTTTCTAGAATATATAAAAAGTCCTATAATTCAATAAGTAGAAAAACAGTCCAAATTTAAAAATGCGCCTAACATTTTGAGACAGTTCACAAAAAAAGATAAATGGTCATTAAGCATAGGAAATGATGTTCAGCATAATTAGTCATCAGGGAAATACAAATTAAGACCACAGTGAGAGACTTATGCAGACCCACTAAATTTTTTTTAATGGCAATGTCAAGTGTTGTTATGAATGTGGAACAGCAATTCTCATACATTGCTGGTAGGAGTGAAATAGTGCAGCTTCTTTGGAAAACAGTTGGGCAGTTTTTAATAATAAAGTTATGCATACACATATCTTGTGACCCAGCAGTTTCACTCTTGATTGTTATCTAAGTGAAAGTAAAATAAAGGCATGCCTTCCCCCCCCAAAAAAATTTATACACAAATGTCTATAGCAACTTTATTCCTAATAGCCAAAAGGTGAAATCTACCCAAATGTCCATCAATAGGTGAATGGATTTGTTGATTTGAATCTTCTTGGAAGCAAATGCAAAAGCAGAGTGAGTGTTGTAAGAGTGTAATGATGAAAAGACCTGTAAAAGATAAAGAGGCAAGAGAGCTGGGATAAGATAGAAAATCTTTATGAACATGATGCAGGTCCCACACCTGTGAAAAGGTACGTCCTAAATTATAAGCTGTGCTTACACATTGCCTGTTGCTGCCCAGGAAACTGAATTGTCTTAAACACTGGGCAAATTGTAAGGGACTGCGGCTGGAAGCTATGGGTTACCTGTGTTCCTCACATCTGCTACACCTCCATGGTGCCATAATGGAGAAACAAACATGATATATTCATAAGACCTACTATTACTCAGCAACAAAAAATTATATATCTAATTTCCAGGATGTAACCTGGAAAGCATAGAAACAAAGAAAAAAATGATATTCCTGCTAGTTACAAAATTTTCAAATAACTACATTAAAATGTTAATTTCTCTCATTTGTATATATTACACATAATTATGCATGTGCATTATTTTTCATTTTAACTTAGATTACATTAGAACCATCACCCATAAAATTCATAAATATTAGTTAATGTCTGCATAATTTATTTATGCAACAATATATACCTAATATGTTCCAAAATTCAAAAATGTATATTCTCTACTATTAAAAAGTTTAGAAACCAATGGGACAATATTATTGGACACTTGGGTTCCTCTTCCCTGATTTTTTGCTACTATAAAGTTATACTGAACCATTATGCTTACATCTTCATATTTCTGATAATTTTCATAGGGTGGAACAGTATAATTCCAGACATGAACATTTTAAAATATTTTGATATATATTTAAAAATTGCTTTTCAAGAATATTATACCAGAATATCTGAATCTGCATTATCATATATTACCCAAGTTTGAAGAGTCACAATATTTTAGAAATCTTTACTAATTTGTTAAGCTTAAGAGTACCAAATATAGGAATTTTAATTTACTTTGAATTTCTTTTAGTAAAATGGCATTTTTCTCAAATGTTCATTTACTATATTTCCTTTAATATGAATTATCTGCTTCAACTTTTTTTCTACTAGACTATTTTTCTCTCTTGGGGTCTTACAGCCTTAATTCTTTTCTAATTAATTTTATGAGTTTGTATATATTATATTGTAATGTTTTATCATCTAAGTTGCCATGTAGAACATTTTAAAACTATAATTTATATAATGCAATGCCCTTTGGGCATGAAAACAAAAACTTTCATTTATTTCTTGACTTATCATTTAGTCATTACTTAGAATTGTTGTTTTTACAACCATTTACCCATAATTTTACCCAAATGCTTTTAGTTGCCATTATTTCTCATCTTTGTGGGGACTTTTATTATACAGATATCTAAATTTATGGCTGCTACTTGAATCTTAGTGGCACTTCAAATTTTATTTACTGAAAAATATACTAATTTACTCCTTTCTCCACATCTTTCTTAAAGGTTCACGTTCCCTATTATCCTATATCCAATCAACTATGTAATATTTTTCAAAATGGTTCTGTTCTCTTGTTTCCCTTCATTAATTCAGACCCCCATTACTTTTTATCAGGAGTCTAACTACCATAATTTTCTACTTCCAATCTATTTCACACCATTCTATTTTTTTCTTTCTGGATTCATCCACCTAATGCATACCTTAACTCATCACAGAAGGAGGTACAACATCTCTTTCACTTGGTATTCTTTGAGACTGGGCATGTAGATACTGTAGCTTTGGAACCCAGGTGACAATGTGTGATAAACAAGAGAGAAAGAGGTGCTACTTCCATTTCTCCAAGGCACTTGGCATTCTTACTGCTGCAGGAAACGTCTTATCATTTGGTCAATTCAAAGATTTTGAAGGCTTAGAAAGAACCAGCAGACAGTACTCCAGTGGATCAGAAAATAGAGTTCCACACTGAGTGAACTGGTAGTTAGACAGCAGTGAGCTGCTGTCCTCAGGTGGCTTTTATGTAGTGGACATGTAGGGTCACTCACCTCCTTCCCCATTAACCATCAGGCACCTCTTTCATTGAAACTGTTTTTCCACTTATTATCAGACTATGATCTAAAGTTATGGAAATCCAAAATTATTGATCTTGTTATGGTGATTAAAGCGCTGAAGATTGTGTCAGTGTTGTGGACGCATAAATAAAAATATTTATGGAAAGCCAGCTTCATCTAAGAAGCAAAATAAATGCAAGCATGTATAGAGTTGTTTAACACAATATGTTGTTAGTAAGGAACAATGGATAGGAAATATCTAGTCCCTATAATGCAATGAAATGAAAACTCAAGGAGCCAGAAATACAGGCCAAATATGGCTTTAGGATGGAAAACATTGAAGAATCAATATCAAGTGAGATTTTAGTAAGGAAACTGGGTGGAATAGATGAGAAGTTTAGGAAGAGAGAACTTATGATTTAAACATTTTTTTTGTTGTTTAAAATTTTTCTTTATTTTGGAGATGGTTTAATAAATAAAAACATTATATTCACCATGCCTAATTAGAGATTATTGATTACATAGGCCACCAAAAAAGACAGATAATTTTAAAAAAGGAAAAAAAAAATATATATATATATATATATAGGCTTAAGTCCTTTATCCAATCGAAGGATAGGGCTCCAAAGTTTGGTTTCAGGGCCTCTTGCCATTCTTTTTATTGATATATATTTTTTAAAGATGTGGGGTACAATTCAGGGTTAAGTATACAAATGTTCATTATGCAGGTACCCTTGTTGATGAGGTGTGCACCCCACCTCCCCACCAGCAGAATTCCATTACTGCAAATCCTGAAATCCCACCCCCAGCAATTTCCCACTACTGACAATCCTTTTTTTTACAGTATTACAATAATTGTTCAAAGTCCACTTATGAGGGAGAACATTTGATACTCAATTCTTTGTTTCTGTGATAGATCAATCAGTATTACAGTATTACCACATTTTCTTTACTCAATCCACCACTGATGGACACCTAAGCTGATTCCACGATTTTTGCTATTGTGAATAGTGCTGTAATAAACATATGAGTGCAGCTGTCCATCCAAGTTGCTGTGAAGTTCATAATTTTATCCTTCTTGATGGCTGCATAATATTCCATTGTGTATATGTACCACATTTTTTGTAATCCAGTTCTCTTTCTATGGGCAGCACAGTTGGTTCCATGTCTTTGCTATTGTGAACAATGCTGCAATAAACATGTGTGTGCAGGTATCTTTTTCATGGAGTGATTTGAATTCTTCCAGGTATATTCCCAGAGGGGGGATTGTGGGACCGTATGAAGGGTTGATTTTTAGACCTTTTAGGAATTGCCAAACTGTTTTCTACAAAGGTTGTACTAGTTTACACTCCTACCAACAGTGTAGAAGTGTTCCCTCTTCCCTGTATCCTCTCCAGCATCTGTTGTTTTTTGTTAGTGATGATGGCCATCCTGACTGGAGTTAGGTGGTATCTCAGTGTGGTTTTAGTTTGCATTTCTTTGATGACTAGTGAGGCTGAGCATTTTTTCATGTATCAGTTGGCTGCTCATGTCATCTTTTGAGAAGTGTCTATTCATATCTTTTGGCCACTTTGTAATGGGGCTATTTGTTTTTTTCTTTTCAGCACATTTGAGTTCCTTGTATATTCTAGATGCTAGGCCTTTGTCAGACACACAGTTGGCAAGTATTTTTTCGCAGTCTGTGGGCAGTCTCCCTGCTCCCTTGATGGTTTCTTTGGCTTTCAGAAGCTTATTAGTTTGATGAGGTCCCACTTGTCTATCTTATATCTTATGGCATGGGAACTTGGGGTTTTAATCAAGAATTGGTTGCCAGTTCCAATCTCCATAAGGGTGTCTCCTGCATTTTCTAAGGTTCTTACAGTTTGAGGTTTTACATTTAGGCCTTTGATCCATTTAGAGTTGATTTTTGTGTATGGTGATAGGTAGAGGTCTTGTTTTAATCTTCTGCATGTGGTCAGACAGTTTCCCTAGCACCATTTACTTGGAATAATGGGCTCCAACTGCACCCACATTGCTGCAAAGGACTTGATTTTATTCTTTTTTTATGGTTGCCTACTATACGTACATATACCATGTGGTATCTGTACCATATTTTCTTTACTCAATCCACCACTGATGGGCACCTAAGCTGATTCCATGATTTTTGCTATTGTGAATAGTACTGCGATAAACATATGAGTGCAGCTGTCTTTTTGGTTTATGAATCTTTGGGTATATACCTGGCAGTGGGATCACTAGGTCAAATGGTAAATCGAGTTCTTTGAAAAATCTCCAAAGTGCTTTCCACAGCGGCTGAACTAGTTTATATTCTTACCAACAGCTTATAAGTGTTTTCTTTTTCTCTGCAACCTTGCTAATATCAGTTGTTTTTTGACTTACTAAAAATATCCATTCTCACAAGCGTGAAATGGTATGGTTTTCATATGGTACAAATTGCATGTTATTATGCCTTATAAGAAAGCATTGTAAAATGTGATGTTTTAAGATTAGTCAGTTGTCTCTAATTCAAATGCTATAAGAAGCTGGAAAAATGTAAACATTTATTTTTATAACAGTATTTAAAAATCATTGCAATTTTTGATTAATCACATTTTATTCTAAATGCATTGTTTGTAACTAGTAGTTAAATTAAGAAAGTAAATTTTGGATTATTTATTTTAAATATAATTTATACATGGCAAAACAAGCTTCATTGGATTCTTTGTCAAAGATAATTCTTTTTACTAATGTAGCAATAGAAATAAAACAAATGATAAAAATGAAAATGAAGCCGGGCTCGGTGGCTCAGCCTGTAATCCCGTGCCTTTGGGAGACTGAGATGAGTGGATTGCCTGAGCCCGCGGGTTCGAGACCCGCCTGGGCAAGCAAGACCTCATCTCTACAATAAATCAAAAAATTAGCTGGGCATGGTAGCGCGCGCCTGTAGTTCCAGCTACTTGGAAGGCTGAGGCAGAAGGATCGCCGGAGCCCAGCAGGTCGAGCGGCCACTGCACTCCAGTCTGGGCGACAGAGTGAGACCCCAACTCAAAAAAAAAAAAAAAAGATTAGTGAAAGTTGACATAGTCATTTAACTTGTTGCAAAATGATGATCCTCTGCCCATTTTTCCATCTTACCCACAGGTAAGCTCTTGTTCACTGACAGATTCAAATTCAGATATACCAGGTATATAGAATTTCCTTTTTTATCAGCCTGATGACTAACATCAAAATCAGCCGAGATCTGAACAATCACTTTTTCCCTGTCTTCCAGGAGAGGTGTTTGTGAATATACACACACACAGACACACACACTTATTTTTCTCCAGGACCCCTGTGTTACATAATATATTCTAAAGTCTTTCCCAAGAGCAAAGTCAAATTCACAAATCTATAATTTTGCCACATCCACTTTGTGAAAAACTCAAAATGTTCACATCCTTACAACAATTCTGCTTTAGCTACTTCAAAGATCACCCAGGTTCAGGCATTATTCTGTGATATAATCTGCTGGGATAAGGAAGCTGAAAAGTACACTTAGAAGAGTACATTGCTTAAAGCCTACTCAACGAACTCCATTTTTAGTGCTTCTGTACTATCTCTTCTGAAAATCACTTTCAAAGAAGTTAGAGAATTGTATATCCAAATTCTCTCTGTCATCATCTAACCCTACAGATGTTTTATTTAAAATCACCTACTTGCACAATTAATAAGTGACAAAATCTTTTAGATCACACCATGGCTTCCACAAATGGCTTTTTATTGTTGCGAACCCTTTTCAAAGGCTTCATCTTATTCTATGTTGTAATAATTTTGTAATACTCTTACAAAGAAATTGCCTTATTTTGTACTCATCATCGATTCTACATTTCTCATATGGCCCTTTGTAAATGTGAGTATACCAGACAATACCTTTTTTCCTTTGTATTTTTGTGAAGGTTTGTTGTTGTTTCTTGATTTCCATCGTTCTTTGATTATTCTTTTTTAATAATTCTTTACTGACACATAATAAATGTACAGAGTGATATTTTGATATATATATATATACAATGTGTAATGATCAAATCAGAGTAATTAGCATATCTATCACCTCAAACATTTGTCATTTATTTTTACTAGGAACATTTAAAACCTCTTTTAGCTACTTGAAAATATACAATAAATTTTAATAACTACAGTCATCCTACAGTTCCATAGAATACTCCTCCTGTCTAACTGTATTTTCGTATTCTTTTTTTTGAGTTGGAGTCTCACTCTGTCACCCAGACTGGAGTGCAGTGGCCGCTCCCGGTCACCGCAGTCTCGACCTGCTGGGCTCCGGTGATCCTTCCTCCTCAGCCTTCCAAGTAGCTGGAACTACAGGCGTGTGCTACCACGCCCAGCTAATTTTTTATTTATTGTAGAGATGAGGTCTCGCCAAGTTGCCCAGGCGGGTCTAGAACCCGCAGGCTCAGGCAATCCACTCACCTCAGCCTCCCAAGGTGCAGGATTACAGGCTGAGCCACCGAGCCCGGCTTATTTTCGTATTCTTTAACCAATGTTTCCCTATCGCCCTTTCCCCTCCCCTTCCCAGTCTTTACTAACCACACTTCTATTTTCTACTTCTACGAGACCAAATTTTTTAGCTTCTACATATGAGTGAGATCATGTGGTATTTGTCTTTCTGTGTCTGGCTTATTTCACTTAACATAATGTCCTCTAGGCTCATCTGTGTTACCATGAATAACATGATTTATTCTTTTTTGGCTGAATAGTATACAATTTCGGATGTGCATATATAATATACGCACATATATGTGTACATACACACATGCACCATACTTTCTTTATCCGTTCATCTGTTGATGGACACATAGGTTGAGTCTATATCTTTGTAACTAATGACTATAGAACAATGCACTATTTCTATAGTAGATGTTCCCATTGGTTTAGTTCTGTAATGCAAAACAGTATGGTAAGACTAGAACATATATATATTCTATATATATATATATATATATATCACATACACATACACATTTTTAAGTAATGGTACATTCAGACTAAGAGAAAGGAGAATGAATAGAATGCTAGAACTGAAACTGGCACTGATGAGTCAGTGGTGTAATTATAAGAAAGTGAATTAAACACCTTCTCTAGGCTAGAGCTTTGTGAGTCTTCAATAATGAAAACCCATCAGTATCTTCAAGAGGAAGATAAAGACTCAGCCAAGATATTCTCTATAGTTTTTCCCTCTTTCTAAAATTCTATAACTCTATAAAAATCTGCATGGCTGGCAGCTGTTAGCTTGGTAAGAGGAATAAATAACTTTATAGTATGACAGAAATTAAAATGGAGGACTGTAGAGAGAATTATGATGTGCTAGCAAAGGTTGCCCTTAACAGTAATAACTGGCAATGTGTATCCTCCTCACTGGTATGAAATATCTGCAGCTACTCATCACAGAGTCCCCTCTCTGGGAAGCTGTCAGAATAAAAAACACTCCTAACTGTTTTGAAATATAATAACTCTAGTTAATATGCTTCCCTGATCTGACAAGTGCTGATTTATGATGTTAACCGAGGATTAGGTATCAACAAGCAATCCTAACATTTAGTGCTGTACTTGAGAGAGAATCACACAAGTGACCCTCTGGCAACTTCAGTGATTTGCATATGTCTACAGCAAAAAAGTTATGAGATTACTGGGAAGAGGTGCTCATTTTAATTGTTAACATTTTCACACATCAAAAATCAAAATGCTTATTTAAGTATTAATTTGAAATGTGCACACATTTGAATATAAACCCCACATTTTTCCCTGCAGTTCTTGTTGTTATTGATACAAATATTTATTAGCCCATATTTATGGAGTTCATGTGATATTTTGTTACAAGCATAGACTGGATACTTGGGGTGTCCACCACCTTGAGTTTTTATCATTTCTATGTGTTGGTACCATTTCAAGTCTTCCCTTCTAGCTATTTTGAAATGTACAAGACATGGTTGTTAATTTTAGTCATGTTCTGCTATCAAACATTAGAATGCATTCTTTCCATTTAACTACATTTTTGTACTCATTAACCACCCTCTCTTTATCCACCCTCTACCCAAACACTCTACTCAGCCTCTGACATCTATCATTCTATTTTCTTTTTTTTGAGTTGGAGTCTCATGTTGTCACTCAGGCTGGAGTACAGTGGCACACCCATGGCCACCACAGTGAGAGATCTACTGGGATCAGGTGATCCATCCGCCTCAGCCTTCCAAGTAGCTGGAACTACAGACAAGACACCGGCTAATTTTTTGATTTATTGTAGAGATGAAATCTCACCAACTTGCCCAGTTTGGTCTTGAACCTGTGGGCTCAGGGAATCCTCTCACCTCGGCCTCCCAAAGTGCTGGGATTATAGGCATGAGCCACCACATCCGGTTCATCATTCTGTTTTCTACCTCCATGAAATCAAGTTTTTTATAGCTTACATATGAGTGAGAACATGCATTTTTTTTTACAAGATCTGCAGTTCACTCTGAAAAAGATATTTGTTATTAATCCACAATTTGGAAAGAATGCATTTAATAAAAATGCACCTACTACATTTACTTTCTCAATTAACTGTAGTGTCAAACGCTGCAAGAACAAGTGAGAGAGTCATTTATTTACAGAGATTGTTAATAGAATAAACAAACGTTATAGGTCTTAGTTTCCCTGACAAGGAAGACGTCCTTTTGTTATATTGTGGGAAAAGTGATTCATCTGGTTGAACTTCTAAGATGATACATATTCAAAGAATGTCTACTATAGAAGAAAAAGTTTTTGTCATGTCTTAGCATTCCTTATGTAGCATCACCCTAATTGAAACCTCAGGAGCTTGAAGATTGATATTTCATTCAGTCTACAGTCAAATGTAATTAGATAAATCAGTATATTTCAGGAGTGACAGTAGAAGGCCAGGATTTACATTTTGGGGGTAACAAATAATTTGTTTTTGTTCCTTTCGCAGGAAAAAATATTTTCAAATATCTAGTTAATTAACTATGAATTTTATTTTATAAAAAAATTTAGCTGAAATAGTGTTTCTATAGATTTGTATCATTCTTTTGGGAGGGATAAAAGTCAATCTTGTCAGCTATTAAAACAAATTAAGATTTGAATCATGCCTACTGGTAACTTAAGAATAGCTGCAGAAAACTCCCCAAGAGATTTGTGAACAGAAACTACTCAAAGTAAGCAATGAATTATGGCTAAAAAGCAGGAGAGATCATCTGCAATATCTTGCCTTCTCATTTTTCATACTCTCATGAGTAAAGCAGAAAAATTAATTTAATAAGATATCCCAAGACAAAATGATGATATTATCTGCATTCATATATCTCTTAAAAGGGCATTCTTCCTGTCAAGCAGAGAACTTTCTGCTATCACAATATCAACACTATCAGAAAATAGAATCATTCTACTGTGTATATTTCAATTTTTAATCAAGTAAACATAAAATACTAACTGCAAACATTTGATATACAAGGGAACTATATGTCAAAACAAATCAGTCCATTCCATTGTACATGAGTGTATTCTTCTACACCCATTCCACTTTTAGATTTGAATATATTTAAATGACAAAATGTGAATTCCAGTGATGCTTCTATAGTGTGTTGTTATGCTTTGCTTTATGGTAATAATGAAGCCTTAACAATTAGGCATCAAAGCGCAAATTAGTGCTTATCTGTAGTCTCTTACTGAACACGTAGGCTAATATACAGTCTATAAATATAATAAATGACTGGCTTTTCTATTATTAAAGATTAGATAAAACTGAAACAACTTTAAGTGAATAATCAGTTATAAACCATTCTGTCCCTCTCATCTGAAGAGTTTAAATATTATCCATACAGTCATTTGCCTTCTTACAAAATCTTAATGCCTTAGTAGTTTTTAGTAGAATAACAACATATAGTATAACAGAAAAACAGACAACTACTAGTATTAAATTACATTTTATAACTAATATTATTCCATATGTAAGAAAGACATAAACTTTTTTCTGATACCATGACTTTAGCTCTAGTCACCAATCAAGGAAATCAAATACTTCACCTCAAAATATACTTATTTAAATATTTCGAGGTGGCTATTCAGAGGGCCTGTGCACTGGAATAGTCCTGAAAAGCTCCTCTTTGTGTAGAAGAGTTGATTCTGTAAAGAAAAATCTATCTTAGTGAAAAAAAATCACCAGGCTTTCTGTAGGGCCACTCTTTTGTCTAAATCCACAAAAGATTAACTCGTCTCAGTCTACTGTCTATTCTTTCTGAAGGCAGTTCTGAAATTATCTGATATATTATCATCTGCAAAACAAAACAGCCTTTGCTTCACATGCCTCTATTTCTTCCCCTTCCTATAACCTGTGATGCCACTTCCCCCAAAGCCCAGAGAAACCAAACCATTCTTGGGGCTCATTCATCTGCCCCTGAAAATCGTGTACTCCTTCACCCCTTCAATCTCCCCTCACCCCAGTGAAGAGGATATTTAAGTATCAATCCTCTGATCCTTCTTTGGGTTTTCATATTTTGTATGACTTCTGTGACCATATGCGTGTTAATAAACATGCATACTTCTTCTTCCTGAATAAACATGCATACTTCTTCTTCCTGTTAATTAGTCTAATATGTTTGTTTTACAGACTCAAATTACCAAAACCTCAGCGGAAAATTTAAACTTCCCTACAGTTTTGGTGTCATAAGAGATAAGAAAACATTTTTCTTCACCTTTTGGTAAAATTCAGGGGAAGACAATAGGGGGAAAGAAAGAGAAATAGATCCTGTGTGCCTCAGGTCGTCTTTCTTAGATCCTTGGATTTAGCAAGTGAGGCTCCCATCTATCAAAGAGTGAAGGACTTTGCTTTTTGAAATCCTTCACTTATCACTTTGGTTCAATGAATATTACTTCACAGTCACCTGTGATCTTATTTGATCAAGTGCTTTAGACCTTTAGCATATTTGAAAGTCTTCCCAAAAATCAAATTTCACATTTTAAAGTAAGTCTTTCTGACCTCAAACTAACTTTGGAATGCTACAGAGAGCCTATCAAGCATCCAAAAAAGAGAGAATAAACACGTTTATTTGATATGTTAAATTATATGGGAATCTTATCAAATGAAAAGATGGTCTAACTTTCTTTGAGTTGTATTTGTATGAACATGTTATTAATATTTGTTCCAAATCTAATATGTAAAGTAGTTGTAGGCCTCAGAAAACAAATTTACCTATCAATTTTTAATTATGCCATTTTATGTCTTGCTGTCCACAGCAAATACTTCCCCCCACAATCTCCTTGAAAATCCTAAAATGTTTCTTCAAGGAGGCTTATAAAAAAGGCTTCATTAAATATTCTTAAATAACAGGTTTCTGACAAGTTTAAGATGATACCATCAGAATGGGTAAGAATTTTAAGAACCCCAATTAAAAAAAACTGGACTCATAAAACTGCTAACTTAACATAGTGCAGAACAAGAATTAATTACATGGGACTGAATTAATGAAGGATGAAATAATTTTCATGATTTTTTTTGTTTAAAACATTGCTGATTCTCTTAAATATTTTGTTTTCCAGAGTTAAGATAAATGTTTAAGCTATTTATAGCTTACAGCAACTGTATAAAATATACTTTTGTAAGCAAAATTGAAACAACTTACCTTTCTCTCTACCTGATCCCTCCAGAATTAGGAAACTATCCATTAGTATTCTTATTTTATGGCAATATAGTTACTTCCCTAAGTTTAATAGAATGTGTTTTCTTCTGTAACAGACATAATTGAAGACACTGGCTATTTCTGCAACGTTTTTGACTGGAATGCCATATTTTCAGATATGCCCAAACTACTTGAAGAGATTAAGGTTAATTTATGGAGTCAATAAAAAGCCCTTTGAAAAGACTGGTCTATTCAGTCCAGTTTCAATGGGCAACATGGTTGGTTCCATATTTTTGCTATTGGGAATAGAGCTGCAACAAACATACATGTGCAGGTATCTCTTTTGTAGAATGATTTGAGTTGTGAGGGAAACTGTTAGGGGAGGGAAGGGCATATCTCATCAACAAGGGTACCTGCATTATCAATGTTTGCATACCTAACCCCGAATTGTACCCCACATCTTTATAATAAAAATAAAAATAAAACAAAATCTCGAAAATATTGGCCTAGATTTCTGGAAGAACTAGAAATTGACCTTTCATACAACCCAGCAATTCCCCTACTGGGAATATACCCGGAGGAACTCAAATCATTCTACAAAAAAGATACCAGCACATGCATGTTTATTGCAGCACTATACACAATAGTAAAAACATGGAAACAACTGTGCTGCCCATTGAAACTGGACTGGATTAAAAAATGTGGTACATATACACAATGGAATACTATGCAGTCATAAAGAAGGACAAACATATAGACTTCACAGCAACTTGGATGGATTTAGAGTCTGTCATACTCAGTGATCTATCACGAAACAGAGTACCATATGTTCTTACTCAAAAGCAGACCTTGAACAATTATCATAATACTACAAGAAAGGGATTGGCAGTAGTGGGAAACTGCCAGGGGATGGGGGTGGGATTGGCAGTTGAGAGAAACTGCCGGGGTTAGGGGGGGCACAACTCATTAACAAGGGTACCTGCATAATAAACATGTGTATACCTAACCCTAAATTGTACCCCACATCTTTAAAATTAAAAATTAAAAAAAAAAAAGACTGGCCTAGTATCTTGTCTACACAATTCTGTTACAACACTCCTGACCTTGCTATAAGCAAAGAATGTCACTTTCTGACAGGTCCAGGAACCTCAAGATATTTGGGGACCTTGAGAAGAGAGACATTTACCCATTTCTTATAGGTATTACTGACAAGTCTGAGGGTGAGCCAAGTCCTGTGTTTGGCTTCCTAACCTGGAGAAGCTTTTAAAAGTCAAATTTGAGTTTTCTTATGAAAAGTTTCAGCAAAGCCAACTTTGAAAGAACCTATATGATAAATTACTAATCTTGTTGCACTTTCTGCAAATAATCAGCCCAAGTTAATGAAACTGAACTTATTTTATAAACAAATTTATCTTGCCACAAATAGCTTTGTTAGATGAGGGACTAAAGAGAGAAAAAAAAATTTTTTAATTAAATATATATATATATATATATGTTTCAGAAAGAAAACTACAGTGCACCTGCTATTAGATTCTAGCCCTATCCATTGTCTTCGAGGTTTCTTTTTTAATTATCTGGACTAAATCATAACATTTAATGTTGCTTCAATATCTGACTGTAACTCTCCAAACTAATATTTGAAAATTTTCTTTCACTTTTTTTACTTAAAACTTAGAAATTAAAACCGTGCTCTTCTTGAAGGCCTACAAACTGAAGGTAGACAATTTGATGTAAACTTCTGGAGAAATCACTACAGCAACATAAATAAAATCAGCTTTGTGCCTGTTGATATAGTGACTACTAAGAAAATTCTTTGGGATACCTAATTCAGACTGCAATCCAGGAAAATCAGTCAGATTGTCACTGCCTGTCCATTTCAATGGAAGAGATTCTAGAAAAGTTAGCGTATAAATTAGTCGAGATATTTTTCTCTTTTGTCTCCATAGAAAAATATCTTATTTAATACCTGCATGCTTATACCACATAGAGATCTGCCCTGAATAGAAGCCCATATGCAATGCCACCTCCTGGCATGGACACAGTGATTTAACCCAAGTGACCTATTCACAGCACTAAGAGACTGATTCAAAAATGAATAAAACCTTGCATTCAACTTTATTTTTCCTAACTGTTCCAATCTTTGTTTTTTTCCCCCTTATCCTACCTCTTATCTCAGATGCTATCACTCAAATTTTCGCCGTGGGTACCAATCCTTCTTTAATATGTAAAACTTTCTGAAACCAAAGTTTCAAATGGGAGACTAATGAAAACATAAGAAGATTTTTCCCCAAAATAGATTCTTTGACTTATTTCTAGGGGCTATTTAGATGGCTTGTAGACAGGAATAGCCATGAAAAGCTACCTTCTATGGAGGAAATTTGCATCTGTAGAGAAAAATCTGTATTAGTGAAAAAAAAAAAAAAACACCGAGCTTTCTGTGGTGCCCCTACAGATCTAGAAACAATTAAGTCAACCTCAGGCTATCATCTATTCTTTCTGAGGATAGCTCTAAGATTACCTGAGATATTTTCCTCTGAGTAACAAGAAAACTTTTGCTTTACATGCTTACTTCCCTTTACTATTCTATAATCTGTGATGTCACATCCCTCAAGCCTGGAGAAATGTGGTCCTAGGCCATTGTTCTTTCACTCAGTTCACCTGAAAATAATTTACTCCCACTCTTCGTCATCTCCACTGTCTCTGACAAAGAGCATATTTAAGTGTCTACCATTTGGTCCTCCACTGAGTTTTCATTTCTAGTATGACTACCATGTCCATATGCACACTAATAAAAAGCATGCTTTTTTGGTTAATCTTTTATCAGTTTGTTTTATAGATTCAAATTATCAAAGCTTCAGGGGATAAATTTAAACTTTCCCATACCAACTTCTTGTTCCATGTGTCCGAAAGCAATATGGTGCACATTATAAATCTTGAATAAAAACTAAGAAACCAGGTGTTGTTGAGAATTAAATTTATTACCAGAAACAAAACAGTATAGCATTTTGCCAAGGCGTGTAGATAAATTTCTAAACACACTTTATAAAAAAGCGGAATTCAGATTAGACAAAAGTACTGACGAGTTTGTTCCTAGCTACCTATAACCATTAATTTACCTTATTAAATATGACAATAATTGTGTTTCTGTCTATTCTATTGTTTGGGCAAATTGATGCTTGAAATAACATTTTCTTATAGTTTCATAATCCACTGTAATTATATTCTTAAAATACACTAAGAGTTAATCTATATTTTAGAACTAAGACAAAATGAAGAATTTAGATGTAATACTGAGAGATTTATTTTGATTTGTTGGAGTCAACACATATTTTTCTTTTCAAACTGATTTAATGTAGACATTAGAATTACTTTGCTGATGGTGTTTCTGGCAATTACAATAACATTTGCTGGTGCTAATACACAGCCACCCTGTAATTTACAGACTAACGACAGTGGTTTTTGAAAGAAAGAATCATAGAGACTTATTAGCCTACATCACAAGGAAAATCTCATGAGAAATCCGACTTTTTTTTTTCCTGAGAAAGTAAGAGTTTATTAAGAAGACAGAAAAGTTCCCACAGTGGGAAGGGACCCGAAAGAGGGTTGCCCGAGAAACCCTATATTTTAAAAATAGTCATTTTAAATACTGGGCTGAAAAAGTATAACTTATCATTTGATTTACTTTCTAAAAATGAAATAAAAATATATTTAACTGTTTTAGCTTTATTTCCATTTCCATAAATACTGACTATAACATTCTGCCACCAAATAGAAACAAGTTCTTAAGAAAATATTTTATTCATAGAATGATTCATAATATAATCAATTTTGTAAAAATAAACTAATATAAAATGATCAAAAGCTAGATATTTCTCTTAATTTTGTATGTTCTCCATACCTTGATATGACAAAAAATGGTGACTGGTAATATTTGATGAGATTTAAAATATATGTAATCAAAATTAATATCTATCTAGCTACATTTACCTTAGTGTTCCTCAACACAGCATGCTCTGTGTTAAGATCTCTGTATAAGGTTACAAAACCAAAGAGCAAAAAAATCTACCTGAATCATAATGACTACATTCAATTTGTACTTTTACAAATAAAGATAAAGAAATTAGCCAGGCTCGGTGGCTCAGCCTGTAATCCCGCGCCTTTGGGAGGCTGAGGTGACTGAATTGCCTGAGCCGGCGGGTTCGAGACCCGCCTGGGCAAGCGAGACGTCATCTCCACAATAAATCAAAAAACTAGCCAGGCGTGGTAGCGCGCGCCTGCAGTTCCAGCTACTTGGAAGGCTGAGGCGGAAGGATCGCCGGAGCCCAGCAGGTCGAAGCTGCGGTGGCCGGGAGTGGCCACTGCACTCCAGTCTGGGCGACAGAGTGAGACTCCAACTCAAAAAAAAAAAAAAAAAAGAA